>JAZHYW010054342.1:0-27261 GCA_037355805.1 Ixodes ricinus | reverse complement strand
CATATATTGCTAAATAAATGTGATTAAAGCGAAAGTCGTGTTTCTTTCTGTTTTATATCTTTGTTTTCCGTCATGCCATGATATGTATATAGCGAAATACTCTAAACTATGTGATCATCATGTTGTGAGAGCGATCGTCTGTGTACATTGATTGCTTTCTTTTGTTTACTGTTCTATTTCCTTTACATTGTCTCATCGTACGATGGACTAAAGGACCAAAGTCACGGGCCGCCAGGCCCAATCACGTTACACGCTAAGCTATTACATTTGTAACATTGATTAGGGGTGGATGAATAATGCTCCGGATACAAAAACCGCTGCATCACTTCAGTAGCTTCGACACTGCAAAGAGTCTGCTATGTCGTGGATTTGTTCGCGATGTAAAATTGATGAGTCACTCAGTGCTATTTAATTCGAATCAACTATCCACCCCATACCCTAGTGATCCTAGACGGAGGCACCGACACGTGCATCGGAGCGAAATTCCACGCAATTTTTAAGTGGCTTGTGATTGGATCTGGCGAGCACGTAGCTTTCACCTTTAGTCCATCCTAGGGTGAGACGAAGTATAGCCCTGTTGCTACTGCTGTCGGCTGTCAGAGACCCATCAACCTGTATCTAACAGCTTTTTTACTGACCCCAAACATCGACTCTAGGTAAAAATAAACAAATTATTAATATTATTATTATTACTACTACTATTTTCGCAGGAACGTGGATGCAACAGGTTTTTTTAAAGTGTGTGTCTGACGCATATATGTATATATATATATATATATATATATATATATATGTGTGTGTCAGGCGTACACTTTAAATATATATATATATAAAATATATGTGTGTGTGCGTGTGTGTGTGTGTGTGTGCGTGTGTGCGTGTGTGCGTGTGTGCGTGTGTGCGTGTGTGCGTGTGTGCGTGCGTGTGTGCGTGTGTGCGTGCGTGCGTGCGTGCGTGCGTGCGTGCGTGCGTGCGTGCGTGCGTGCGTGTGTGCGTGTGTGCGTGTGTGTGTGTGTGTGTGTGTGTGTGTGTGTGTGTGTGTGTGTGTGTGTGTGTGTGTGTGTGTGTGTGTGTGTGTGTGTGTGTGTGTGTGTGTGTCTGAACATGCTAACGTTATCCATGGCGATATCCATAACAGTATCCGCATTCTACCTGGACATTTTTATTTTTAATTTGACATTTGAGTTTTCAACAGTACTTTTCTACTCATATGTGCTTGTTTAGCCATTCTCAAGCCCATACATCTCGTCTGTCAATATGACAGCAATATATAAAACTGTTGGTGTCGAGTGTGAGAGTCCAAGGTGCCGAATCTGTCGTGTGAGTTAAGTTAGAACCAATAAGAAGCTCTACAAATCACATATTGTTAAAGAGGCCTGTTCTGACATTAAAATAGCACATGCCGTGCTAAACCAAATCCAAGTTCTGGTTAGATATGCGTTGGCTGACAGTGCTGCCTCATTTATGGTGTGTCCCGAATAACTCGGTGGCATAGTGTTCTTCATTGTTGCTTGAACTGTCAAATCTACAGCCCAGAAGTTTCATTAAACAACGTTCCTCACTTCAAATTGTATTTCAAAATCTGAGCCACCCGCTCCTGCATGACTACGTACCAGACATACAATTTCACGTGCGTTATGGTTCACAAGGTCTAGGTTTCTGCGCTGATTTATTGCATTCATGCTGAAACTGGTAGCGGATCTTTCGCTGAGTGACGAGATAAACATTCCTTGAAATCAAAATATTTGAGAACTGGCACATTGAATGATACAAGGAGTCGGTATCTTAGATTCTATCTTTTTGTGCTTTATTTGTAGTTTCCTAGTTCCTACAAAGAAGAAATTTACTTTTCTGATCTCATGTTTATTAACATCTTTTTTATCGCAGGTGCGCCCGCAGCACACATCGGAGTTCTGGTGGCCCTTCACCCGCAAGCCAGGAGCTTCTGAACGGCGAGAGTGGGAGCTTCATCTGACATCTCGAGGGGCACCTGTGTTAAGTTATGAATTTATAATTATCAACTTTTGAATTAAGCAAGCTTTGCTGGCTGTCTTTGTCTCTATAATTAAATGCCTGCTACCGAATATGACAGGAAACAACATTTTGCAACTTCTATTATTGATCCACCGGGACCTCGGACAAGAGTGTATCGGTGTGCAAACATCATGCTTTTTTGAAACCACTACGCTCATGTAGAGACTCGCGGACATCCAGTGTTTCATATGTTTATGTAAGAAAATCTACCAAACCGTTCGGTTTCTACACTGTTAGTGTTGGACGAGGACCTTAAACAATGTAGCGAGCCGGTTCACGCCTGTGAAACCGGGACACAATTATACAACTCGCGGCTGTGCTACATCTTGTATTACATTATGAATGTATGCTCTAATTCCCCTGCATGGTTCCGGAAGGGCGATACCATCATGGCTCCAACATGTTGCTAACGCCTTTTCAAAGGTATAGGATGTCCCATATTACGATATGCTTGTGTGGTTCCCACCGCCTCCATCGTTCCAACAGCAATCCACTCTGCTAGTATAGGATGTCCCATAATACGATATGCTCGTATGTTTTCGTCCGCCTCCCTGTTCCACCTTTAAACCACTATGCTTTTTCCGCCTTTCTGCTAGTATAGGATGTCCCATAATTCGATATGCTTGTACGGTTTCATTGTGTACCTTAGTCTCCTAATCCCACTTTTTGCTGGTATAGGATGTCCCATAATACGATATGCTTTTATGAGGATATCTCCATCATCGTTTCACATCGAGATATTTCGTGGCTGGAGCTACAGCCAACCCAGGCGGTATATTGGTCACCTATGGAGATACCGGTACCGGTACGAGGATGCCGGCCGCCTGGCTATATGACTAGCCGCCTGTGAAATCGTACCGGCGTTGCCTGTATCCGTTTACCGGCGACCAAATAACCTTTGTCGGCCGCCGGTATCCCATACTGGTTCACCCGTTTTCATGTACCGGGAACCAGTACAGCTATTACAGAATTTTAGGGAACCGTATTTGTACATCCGATACAGTACCATGAGCCAGCCAGTACTAACTGCGCACGTGTGAGTCCTCTGCGGTAGCACATGTGCAGTACGTACCGGAGGGCTCATTGTACCGTATCGGCTCTGCAAAAACGGTTCCTCAAAAACTCTCTGTTTAAACCGTTCTAAGGTAATTTTATTTTCAGTCAGGCAACCTCTGCTCGGCTGTCTATTTTTATTTTGCCATTGCATCATTCCAAAGTTGCTATATTGGTAAACCAATTGGCTACAGAATAGCCTTTGAAACAAGAGACGGATGCGTACATCGCGGAAATGCCACGTTCACCTCTGAAGTCTACTCACAAAGTCAAAATTTAACATATCTTCTTGACTGACGGGTAAGTCGCCGTGCTCACAAAAATCCTTTGTTTCAAGACTGCGCTGCTAAATGTCGCTAACTGGGGCGTAAATGCAGTATACAGAGTCCGAAACGAAAGGCTAGACTAGTGAAATGTCATGCATAGGTTATCGGTGTCTGCGTTTTTACGTGAAGTGTTAGCTCCTAGAAAACGATCTATTGTTCTTTCAATGACCGTCTAGAGAAGAGTGCCTGTGCGTGTCTTGAAAACCTCGGCCACGGCAAACGTAAAAGGCAGCATGCACGCTATACCTACGAATTCATCAGCTAAAACTTCCAGATTTGTTTTATATAGTTACAATATTAAGATACCCAGCTGTTCAAAATAAAAATGGAGGGTAGTTATTTTTTTTCTAAGAGAATTTGAAAAAAGACATGATTCCTTCTGAGATTACGCACGCGATGGCTTTGAATTTTGAAACGGCTCTGCGGGAGCACACCACAAAGCCGATTTACGATTAGGTCGCGTGTTCAAAGCAACCTATGCGCCACACCACACATAACAATCTGGCGCCTTTTCGGCGGGGAAACTTTCCGCTCCAGGCGCACTTTTTCCAAGTTAGTTTTGATTTCCAGCTGCCGTGATTGTCAAAATTCTCCAAGCAATAACTCTAAGTCGAATGTTTCCTTAGATTTCCCAATTGCTTTAGCATCAGTAAACTATGGGCTGCAAATATTTAATTGAGCCCGCTAGCTAAACCAAAAGCTATAAGTTAATTATTCACTTCTTGTTTATTACGTATGTATTGATTACACTTACGTCCCAAATTGGCGAGTCGGTCCGCGTAACGTCAAGTTTTCCAGCTAGGTTTAGCGTGGGAACCTGGATTTTTCTGCACATCCCGTCACGTCAGGTCACGAGACATTAATTTTCCCTTCAAATGTAGCCTGGAAACTGGTGCATGGCTGTCGCGTGCACGTTTAAATGTTTCCACGAAATTTATCGGGAGACTAAATTGGAGCATAGGTCGCGTGACGTTAATTTTTCCGCTAAATATAACGGAGAACTTAAATATGTCTGTAGGTCCCGTGACGTCAGCTCACGTGACAATAATTTCCCCGCCCAATTTAGAGGGAAATTTTTCGCTAACGTTCACGCAGTCATGAAACCGGGCAACAGGCCACTAACAGCTGCCGCTCTAAAAAACCCACCGCCAAAACCTCTACGCCTTGAGCCTCAGTGTACGAAAAGGCGTTTTACACCGTGAGCTACCATGCCATCATATAGGTCCTTAAGGGTAGAGGACTACCCCTCAAGACCTCGACTGAGGTGGTCAGGGCCCTCTATGCCGGCTCATCTACCACCTTCTTGGCCAGCGGTACAACATACGGTGTCAAGGTTCCGGTACGACATGGAATCAAGCAACGGGATTCCCTGTCCCCATTTCTCTTCAATTGCGTGCTTGACACATTGCTCACTGACCTTAACCTTGACCAGGCAGGTCCGGACGTGGTAATCACACCATCTGAGGTTTCGCATTTGCTGACGACACGATTCTTACCCATTCCAGCTTCGAGGGACTCCGAGGTTTGCTGGCTACAACCGAAACGTACCTGGAAGCGGTGGGATTGTCGCTTAATCCAGTCAAGACCAATATTTTTGGCTGGAAAGCCGCAGCAGACAGGATCAACTGCGACCTGCCTCCAATCGCCGTCATTGAACACCTGTCCCACCCACTCCTATTAACACGCCCATCCGCTACCTGGGCATCGACTTCTTCCAAAACAAGTGCCCGGTGGTTCATTCACGCCGTGCCGCAGACGACTACACTATCATCGAGAGGCACACTCGATGATCGCCATTCAAAATGCTGCGATACATAAACATCCTAATCTCACCAAAGTAATTGTACGCAGCATCATCGATTCTCGGGATCGGCGAAAGGGTCTTCTAGCTTCGACAAAAATCTTTGAGTTCGAGTTAAGACGGTACTTTATCTGCCAATATCATTTTCAAACATTCACGTGTATCAGGTGGCCAGAGACCGGGGACTCTGGATACTGAACATTGAGCGGATTAGTACAGAGGTGCAACTTAACGGCACATTCCACTGTCGTTTTGTAGCGTGCCAGGAATAGTAGACCAGATCCGAGATAGAGCACGCGATCCGAACGGAGTCATTCTGCCCTCTGATCTCAGTAGAACAGGACCACTCCTTGGAGATCGGCGATGCCTCTCCGTCGTTTCTCTCCCCAGGGGTCCCCCTCCCTCGGTGCCGGACCTCGAAGCAGATGCTTCCCAATCGCGGTGCTAACAACACGTGTTCAACGCACGAGCGAGAAGTTAATCATGATGTGAAAGATGCTTGTCGGTAACAGATGAGCATCAAGCGTAGCCCACTTGCCTCTTCATCGGAATACTCGTGAACGGTGTCCAAGCACGTCTAGATTTTCGGCCTCTTCTGCGGATGTCCGAAAAGGCCGTCGAATTCACGTGGGACATACAAGCAATCCTCGTCGACGCTGCTACTCGAGCCGCTGGTGCTGGAGGAGCTGCTCGGGTAACTTGACGACGAACTGCCATTACGCAGCAGCAGCAGTAAAAGGGGCGACATTTCACGAGCTGCCTTTACTAGTTCTTCCGAGGGCGGATGCGAGATGCACGGCGAGAAAGGAAGCTACGTGTGCACGCCGAGGGCTGGCCAGGCTGACTTCCGGTCTAATCCCCCGAAATCGGCGGAGCGACTTTTCTCAGATCTGGATCGAGATCTGGAGTGAGAGCTGACTTAAAACGACGAGTGGAACACGTCCGTCTCGATCCTGATCGCCCTTGTGAAACAAGCGTGCTCCCGAAAAGGGTGATCCCGGCGAACTCCAAAACGACCAGTGGAATTTGCCATAAGGCACTGGCACGACTCATCGGCCTCGGGAATTTCGCAGTAGACAACCATTTCAACACCACCATTGGCTCCTTTCACTGTCGCCTCGCCGCCCACCTCAATGTGCCTCCCGATTTAACAGATGCGCACGAGCTAACAGCCGCAATACGAAAATCCCTGTCCAGATGGTGGAATAAACACCGGGTTCAGTATGCCAACAGGGACATGTTTGCCCGACCTAGACAGGCCCTGCGAAACACCTGGCTGCCGCCTGATTCCCACCACCCCGAGGGCGGGGACAGCATCAAAGCGCTCCGCGTACGCCCAAACACCTTCCCCACTAACGCCATGCTCCATCATCACACCGGTGAAGCTGCAAGGCTGTGCGGGAGAACCCACAATGCCCTGGAGGCGTCCTGTCAAATTCTACAGAAGTGTTGATTTGTAAAACTACCCAGAACGAAATGACATCATTTTATATGTAGGCAGGTGTGCCGCCCGGTCGCCAAGTATCAACCAGTGGCCACCATTCAGACAGAAACTGTATATAACGCAATCTGGAGGGGAATCATCTCCAGCTTGGCATCATAGTGTTTGAGGACGACACCGTCATAACTGCCGATGTCGCGGTGTTTTAGGATGATCGCCCTGGATCGTTCACACGGATATGTGATTTCAAGAGCGACAGGTACTAATGCCGAAGACCACTATTACCCAATAAGGTCAATACGGCAATCAACTTGGTGTTGGGGGCACGTAGCATGCTGTGCAATGAAACAGTCAGCGGTGGCGCCATACTTGGACTTCCCAGCTGGTATATGGCATGGCTCTCTTCGCGAGCCCTCGTGGAACCACTCATCTTTCTCAATCACAATATACAAAAGCAGATCTATCTCTCATCCTAATTAGTGAGCAATTTAACTCGCCAGCCCTTTAGTTGTGCTAACGCATAACTTTACCATCATCTACGAGTGTGGAGGTCTTTTTTCCTGCCAATTATTACTAAAATTTTATTTTTGCATGCTTGGTTAATTTGTCAACATGCATACATCATGCTTTGGTGTTATATCTTTATAGTTTTCTTGACGTTACTTTTTAAGGTAGTCCTGGCCTCCACCCAGAATACCCCTTATAAATACTGTTGTTGTAGTTTTTTTATATATATTTCTTTTTTCTGGTGGGAATACATTCGATTTAACGGTTATTGCCCCTAACACAGGGAGGATATACTTAATTAGCTGCAGCTTGCTGCACTACCTTTTTATCTGGCAATCCGATTTTTCTGCCGGTAAAACATGCACAGGGGTCTTCTACCCACCGCCTTCGACGGAAATTCTTGTACCAATCAAATGCATTGTCATAATATTAGTGACGCGCATGAATGAATTAACGAGTCTCCCATTGTTCCTATCTACTATCTAGTGCTACCACAGCCAAGGGAACGGGCTTGGAAACATATGTGGAGAAAGAAGACCCCGTTGAGCTTAAAGGGACAATGAAGGCGATTTAATTTAATTTGTTTAAATTGTGTTTTTAGGCTTCTTGGGAACCTGGCATACTGCCTAAATTTTTATAGACATTTGTGACGCATATTTCTATACCTACGAAAGAACTGAAGGAACCGAAACTCAACTATCTGTGTTTCTCGTTTTGGGCCTCCGAAAACGGAGGTGACGTACGGGGTGACGTCACATGTGAATGGACCTTTTCCGAGAAGCGTTCTGCGCACGCGCGAGCGCCCGATGCCAAGCGGCGGAAATTGGCACCAAAAATCGAGGAAATTCGGAAGGAGGCTATAGATCAGCGAGTAGCAAACGTAATTGCAGCATACATATAATTGTGTTACGCAAAAAAAGAAAGCGGACGGAAAGAATAACACGACGTTTAAGTGGACGCCACGGATGCCCCACTTGGACGGCGCGTTGGGCACGCCCCGCTGCTCAGAGAACGAAGAAACTGGTAGCGTAGCTCCCATTATCGATTGGTAGCGCAGGTAGGTCCCTTCCTCGATTTTTAGTTCGTGCAGCCACCGCCTGGTGCCGTCGGTATGTGAAAAAGGTCCATTGTCGGTACCGGTAGCATTTAGGGCGTCGAGACTTCTGGTTACCGCGGTAGGTTATAGCAGCGCGGTGGCGCGGTCGTTTCGCCGAATTAGTCAACATGGACGGCAATGCCGCCTCTCGCGAGCGAGTTCGAGCTTCCGTTCGGTAACCGAACACCAACGGAACGGGAGTATCGTGCGTGGCGGCCTCTGCTATCACCCGACGGAGACCGCACAGCCGGCAACGAGCGGCCCGCACGCCAAAGGACGGACGCCGGGGAGATGCCGAGGGGAGAGCGGCAGCGATCTGGCCAAGGAGGTTATAATGGGCAGGAGGTGGCGTCCCTATCCCCAATGCATGGAGCGAAGTGTAACGGAAGTAGGCGTGGCCACGAGCCGCGACGAACATTTCTTGACCAATGGGAAGCCTAGTGAGTGGGCGCCGCCATTAATTTCGGTGCAAACAACCCTCGTTGCCATGGCATTTCCGTGGCAACGCGATTGTGTGCACCGAAAGTAATGGCGGCACCCACTGTTATTTGAAACAGCGCTTAACGGGAGACTTTTAAACCGGTATGGTCGGAATTGGATGAGATTATTATAAACGAACGCCTGGTTGCCCAGCAGAAAGTAAGTGACTAGAGTTGAGACGCTCTAGACGACGCACCGACTGAATCGGTGTCGAACAGGCGAGATTTCGAGCCCAACACTTGCCTGACCAGTAGGACTAGGAAGTCGGCGTGTAGCGGACGCTCTCGACACCGCGCGACCGCGCCTGGAGCGTCGTCTCGAACGAGTCGTCGTAGCGCGGCTTTGGAAAGCGATCGCGAGTCAGTCATCGTAGGCACGAACGCTGAGAAGGATCGTAGGCACGAACGCTGAGAAGGCGCTGTGGTGTGTGTCGTGCTGAGAAGGGCATCGCGGGTTGAGAAAGCCGTACAAATTCTGCTTCGAGAAGATGTTGGTTTCACTCCGCCGTGATGAGTATTCGGGTTCGCATCGAAACATCTTTTGGTGCGCCGATCGAATCGAAAGCCAGCCGCGACAGCGAGCAGACGAAGCAGACCGCAGGCACGGAGCAGACGTAGCCTAAGCCTAACGACCGAGCGGAGAGCAGACGATGGGAGCATGGTTGAATTTAGTTTGGATGAGAGAGCGTCGGTGCGCGGGGCAGTCTGGGATTGGGTTGTTCTTCCGGCGTCGCTGGGTATGACGTCATGCCGGGTCCTGCCCTATTTAAACGTCCTTGGATCTGGCCGTTCTGGCCGTCACAAGCGGCGCGTCAGCGACCAATCGCTGACGCGCGACGTCGCAAACGGCGCGCGTCAGCCCGTTTGGCGGGGCCAAGGCGCGCGACGTCACAAACGGCGCGACGCGCCGTTTGTGACGTCGCGCGTCTTGGCCCCGCATCGGTCACGCGAGCTCCGCTTCTCCTGGCTTCTCCCGCAACTCGCGGGGCGTCGCCCCAGTCGATCCCGGTGCAATTATTACCGCGACTGTTTTATTGATTTGCGCGGCACACAAGCGCCGGTTTCGGCTGAAATTTGGGCAACGTGGCCTGAGACGTGCCTGGAACCCAGTTCAATCGCCAAAAGATGTCCTAAATTGCCTTCATTGTCCCTTTAACAGGGCGGCCCATCGTTGCTTCCAAGCTCTGCTTCACTGGGAACGAACATCTTATGCCCTCTATGCCCGAGATATAATTTGTTTTTCGGTAGTGTGTATAGTTTTGTAGATATCGCGAATCCAAGTATCGTTCCGGCGGCACGGCGAAACCGAAACTACCGGCTGAAGCAGCTTGGCAACACTGATATTAGTGGCGCGTCGTCGGCATGACCTAGTTCTCGTCCCGCGCTTCTGAGCCGACGCACCGACAATGTCGGCTCAGTCGCACGTGGAGTTTCAAAACAGAAGGTAAGTTGCACATTTTCTTTTTTACCGCTTCACTTTGTTAATATGCACCAAATGTAGTAAGTTTTAGTGTGTATTTATAAATTTGCCGGCCGAAAAGCGAATCCGACTGCTATAAATATGACGCGGTCAGTGCCGGCGCAGCGTGACTGTATTTGTTTCTTGCTCGCGGACCGAGAGAAAAAGAAATAATGGGAGATAGATGGACAGATGTATCCACAAGCGGTCTAAGTTGTTAAAGCTAAGGTGCCTTTATGTGCACGCTAGTTAGATCAGCCGCGACCTGCTGCGTCCGGCCGATCGTGCTGGAGCAGCCGGCGGACGGTACGCGAACAGCGACGGCACCGCATCGTTCTTCAAAGACGCATGTTTCGTGGAGAAACCCGCAACAGTCAGCAGCCGCAGATCCCGTGTGTAGGTGTCTGACGTAAAGTGCTGGGAGCAGAGCTTCGCGTTGGAGCTCGGAGTCGACGGTCTTCCGAAGTCTATCCGGCGAACGGCACCGACCCACACCTTGTGCCTCTTCCGGTCTCTTGGGAACTGGTGGAACCGCAGCTCCGGGTTGCGCACCGGATTGTTGGTGCAACCCACAGCACTACAAGTCGTGCTCGACATTGCCCAACGCGAGTCCGGCGAGTCTCTCCGGCTCCACGACACGCGCGTGAGCGAGCAGCACCGCTTCGCTCTCTTCCGCGCTGTCGCGGAAGCAATGCTGGAGTTAAATGAACTGCCTGGACGCTAATAAAAATAGGAGAACACAGGATAACGTGGTAAGCACCTCTTGCCGTCAGCAGAATCGCAGAATGCCACGGGAAACGAAGCGTCCGCGGCGTCCGTACGAGAGCGTAGGACTAAACCTACGTCATTGCCCAGTGTTGCTTCACTAGCTCACCCGGTGCCAGCGTTGCTCACCCGCTTTCGGGCCGCTAACCGAGCCGGGAGAACATTTTTAATATTGGTTTTAATCGGTAATGCGGCGTCGGTTTGACGTGATATTTTGGGTATGACCGTATTTTGACCCCCTAAAGCGATATCAGTCATTTCGATAGGGTCGACTTTTTGAGTGGAGTTGCCCTTTAACACTAGTCTGAGTCTGTGAAGCGAAAATATCCAGCCTTGATCAGTTCGACCGTATGCCGCCGGGACAGACCTTTTTTATTCACATTGCACATTAGCGCGGTACACAGGCGTTTTCAGCCTGCTGAACGCTCGATACAGGCCGCACTCGCTCTTCGCTCGTCGGCATAACCGCGCGTTGCATTATGGGACGTTTCCCATAATGACGTCACACGTGACGTCACGTGTGACGTCACGTGAGGATCACGAGTGACGTTTCTGGTAACCGCGCGTTGCATTATGGGACGTTTCCCAAGATGACATCACGAGTGACGTCACGAGGGTCACTTGAGGTCACGAGTGACGTCACGGTCACTTTCACAGGTCACGACCTTCACAGTGAAGATCACGTGAAGGTCACGATATTCACGGGTTACGTTCACTCGTGAAGGTCACGAACTTCACTCGTAAAGGTCACGAACTTCACGAGGCCTTCATGAGTGACGTCACGAGGGTCACTAGATCACGAGTGATGTCACGACGGAGGATAGAGAGGGGTAGGAGGAGGTGAGGAGGAGGGGGGAGGAGAAGAATGAGAGGAGGAGAGAGGGAGGAAAAAAGGGGAGAAGGAGAGAAGCGAGGGGAGGAGGAGGGGAAGTGGAGGAGAGGAGGGAGGACGGGACGGAGGAGTGAGTGGAACTCCCTCCTCTTCATACCATCCCCCCTCCTCCTCAAGAACTGCACTCTAACTCGGCATCACAGGGAGTTGTAGACGTCTTTCTTTTCTTTTTTCCTTTCTGCCTACCATATTAAAAGTGGAATTACGTTACCAGCGAAAGTAGTGTGCCGCGAGAGTACTGATTTATATTATAATTCCTAAGAGGCGCTGCGGATTTTTCCTGAATAAAGAAAAAGAACATCTCTCGTTTTTCGTGCTATCTATACATGCGTGTTTGAATGGTGTCAGTTAGGAAAGAAGGCGCTCTAATGCTATGGTGCCCGGAACCGGTCTTCAATTAGTGTGTTTAACGCGTGACAGCAAAGTGGTGCTTCAATTTCCGCCCTGGTGACTTCATAGAAGTATCAAGCTGTCGCCGCCGCGATCCTGGCGGCGTCACAGCAGCGATGGCGGTTGTGGATGACACCTGTTGTGCTGCAGGTCGTTGTCCCGCTCGACAGCCCAGGGAAGCTTTGACCGTCAGAAGATGGTACGCTGCGATGACAGCGACACTCGCGTTGCACGTGCCTTTTGTCCGAAGTTCTGCGACCAACCACCAGGATAGAGATATCCGTCAGTGCATGGCACGCCGTATTCTCTGACGTGATTCTCTGCCATTTCGGGAGCACGTCCAATGCATGGATGGATGGGACGCTAAACACACCAGTCAGAAATGGGATTTATGAACCGTACTAACACTCTCAAATATAAGATTATAGGCCTATATTTTATTGAAATCCTGTAAAAACCATTGTAATTTTATTCTTAAAGCCTGCAATATTTTTTTTTAACGGAACTCCTTAATTCGAGCAGTTTTTCCGTCCGTTTGTTTGTACATTATCCCGCTAAATTTCGATGAGAAATTGGTGTGACGCGACGTCAGCGTGTCACGTGACAGCACGACTCAACACCTTGATGTTGCGTAAAGTGACAAACGTCGTGTGATTTCAAGTCACGTGACCACACCGTGGGAGTCAGGTCACGTGGCCTGACGTCATGGTGTCAAGTTGTGTGGTCACGTGATAACATATGACATCACTATGACATCTGTTTACTTGACGTAACTTGTCCTGCTAACTGCAGCGGCGAAATTAACAAACAATATGAACTTCACTGCCCAAAACAATGTTTCACGTTTTTTGAAAACATTTATACCATCACTCCTTAAACACTGAATTTCACGCATTGCAGGGCTTTGAGGATATAGATTTCTGGTAATTTATTTCTTACTTTTCTCACGATCCTTCTAAATATCTCAAACGAATTTCTTTTTTGGGCGAATTAATCTGAAGAGAGGTCCTATTAAAATATAAATAGTTTATTTAAATATTTCTATGCTTATTCCTAAGAAATAAATTTGTATTGTCGAAATCTCACATGCCTTCTCTTAAAACGGCCCCCTTACTAAACTCGCGAATTGTTGTTTTCTTTTTAAGACCTATGACGCAAAACGTCCAATAAACTCTGAATTTCTTACACTAGGGAGGAATGTTTGGGAAAACAAAGACTTTCAGGCTAAAACAAAACTCTGACAAACAGGCCTATATTTTTTCTCAAAATGAGACCCCAAGAAGACAGAATCCCAGCAAAGAGATAAACGGGCAGATTCCTCAAATATCACTCTCATACCTGCAGCAAGTTCAGAGAAATTAAAAGTCAACATTTCTTCTTGACTGGCAGAAAACTCGCATTTTAAACCTACCTTTGTGATTCTGGCTTATATAAGAAAGGTCGAAAAATAAAACGAATTAAGATATAAAGACTCTTAAAAGAAAAGTTCTTCAAGTGAAATGTTACATATAGGCCAACAAAGCTTAGGTAGGCTGGTGACATATTGTGTGCGGAACATACATACGTTGCACAACAAACAATGGGATATGCTTACACTGTGTCAGCGTCGCGCATAAAATGCGCTTCCCCGAAATACAGCACTTTTAGCCTCTCTATATATAGCACCGGAATGTTTCCGCAGCAACCAAGAGGTTAAAGCTCACTGCAACAACACGATATGAATTTCTTTCGTCTGAAATCATTGCTCACTCTGTGTATCGTACTGAACTCTGTTGTCGGCAAGTATTATCATCTGTGTTATGCCGCAGTCTCATGAAAGCATTTGTTGACATATCAATTTACAGAATAGTTGTTTAGTTGATCATACGACTCTATTGATCATAGTCACGTGCGCGAGGGAGGTGCCTGCGTTCTTTGTATTAAATGTCAATTGAAGATTTAGAGACATCTGTACAGGCACAATCCTGTAGCAGTATCAGAACCACTATTCTATAGGGATTCCTCTTCGCTGTAATTAGTACTCGTATATCTATATATTCTAAAGTAACAGCATATTATTTATAGGCATAATTTTATAAAAAAACACCTCCAGTTCAATTAGCAGCCCCATGTGACCGATCAATTGTGTCGACATTTGAAGCACCCACTGAGGTTCAAAGCGTTCGGTCAGTGCAACTCTATCGTCCCCACACTAATAAACCAATATATGTGAAGACAACTGGTGTCTCCCATTTACAATGCTAATACAGGTCTTTTCGTAAAAGTACAGTCTCCCACAATATAAAAGACGTATTCGTCTAGGCAGCTGATGCGCCCGTACTAAAGCACACTTTGGCCAAAGATGCGTTTTTAAAGAAAGAAACAGAGAGAGGGAGAATAGAACGAAGGATAGTTTAATTCCTCACCTCAATGTGCTCAAGCCTGGCCAAAGTGAATTCAGCAAAGCCGGCTGAAACTGTCTCGTCCAAATGGGTCGTTTATATGGTTGAAGGCTGTACTTGCCACCTACCCTCATCACATCTGGGTGAGTTGCCTAGAAAATTGTGGCGTGGCTAGAAAACACGCGTTCCGACTGCTATCGTTTGGATCAGTGGTTTTCAAATGGGGTCCGCGGACCCTTAGGTGGTCCGGGAAGGCATTTAGGGGTCCGCGAAGCCCTGCCTCATCAGTCAAGCCCTGCCAATAAAGGTTGCCTTTTTTCAGATTGAGAAGGAATTTTTCCATTTTCGGGCTAGTTTTCTCATCGTACCTCAATAAGAGAAGTCTACTTCACACTATCCCTTAGTTAAATCCATTTATTATGTCATTATTATATCTAACTTATACATCCCCCACTCTTCTCACCACGAAGAGGTCCTCCACCATCTCCGCCGATCCAAAGAGGGTCCGCGAACCATCGATGGTTGAGAACCACTGGTTTAGATAATCTATAATTTGGAGAGGATCACTTTAAATTTTCCGTTCGTCTATGGGTTATCGCCAGTGGCGCTTCACGAACGGCTTCAGGTATTAATCAGGCACAGTGACGAATAGAGTTCAAACAAGCCCGACACTCGAAAAAGCGTATATATTAGCTGTAATATGTATTTGTATTTTTCTTATAAATACCGGATTTTATTCGATGTTGCATTTATAATTTGTCTTAATTATATCTCTTTTGTATAAACTTCTGCAGGTCAATATCCCAACACTCAGAAAGAAAAGTGTAACAAGCGCAGATCGAACACTTACACCCACCAAAACCTCCAGTATTACCCCTTAAATGCAAATAATTATGTATTTCCATTATTATTTATAATTATAATTTATACCCCAGTTCTGGAGCCACAGTGTGGTGAATAATCTTAATTGAATTATTTTATTTTTATAAGGGAAAATATACCCTATCTCACATAAGAGAAAAACGTTTTCATCAGCTTGAATTCCATGCACAATAATATGGAAAGTTTTAACTACTAAGATATTATTTCATGCTATTTTTTTATAAAGCTACGGAGCTCAATTTGTTACGCTGGTAAGTATCGGTCAAGACCAAAAACTAAATGTATAAAAAATCACCAATCTCTAATTTTGATAAAAAATTTAACAAACCGTCAAGTTGTGTTACTTCTTTTCTGTCTTTTCAAGGACAAAACAAAGTTTAGAAAGAAATGTCTGGCCATTCACAACAAATACCGGAAGCTTCACAGAAGTCCACCAATGGTTCTAAATGATAAGGTATATTGCTCTATGAAATTTTCTTTTTTTTAAAGACCATTACAAGGTAATGTGAAATAAGGAGCTCCGATTGCTTCTCGGTTTTTTTAAGACAAAATAATGCAAGACATGAAATGCATAGTCCCCGTGTAAATTTATCATAAACTGGTCAGCTCACAAAGCTTATTTTATAAAGCTTGCCACCTAGTCTATGATATTTACGTTCTGAAATAGATAACCTATCTCGTTTGAGATAGCCAAGATTTATCAATGTGAAAAGCTCACTAAGTGCTATAGTAGCGAGTATGCATCTGTAGCCATTTTACAAAGAACAGCTGTTAGTGGGAGCATTCAGGAAATTGCATTGTCTTCCTTCGAGAAGACTACCGGTGAAGTCATCAATCACGTGATCGCTCCTTCCGCCAATGCTGACCTTAGGATATAACAAAGAGTTCTCTCCGTCCAGCAGGATTCGAACCAGTGACCTATGGAGGAAAGAATTAAATTTCTTGCTCCACAGTCTACCACATCACCAACAAAGCTATTGGCCCGTAGCTCTCAAGTTTTGACCAGCGCTCCAGGCGAGAAAAATGGAATATTTGTGGTTCGCGTTTTGAACACGCGTCATTACGCCTACCCACTGCAATCTTTTTATACTCCGTTCCATAATGAGTGGCAGCGTAGCATAAGCTGCGAAAGCGAGCTCAGAGTTTTCAGTGTCCCTGCCAAGCACCGCGCTCGTGCAGTGCGAGGTTGGTGCGAGCATCGTTCAGGGGAACATGCTTTTGCATGTAGCTTCCGCTTCGCTACCACGAACAGTTAAAACATACTTTTTTTTTATTCGTAAAATCTGCCACACGGCATACTTGCTCACGAGGGCCATCAAAGAACGCAATACAAGTAATAAAGATGAAACGAGTGCTTCATAAAACGCTAGAACCGCGAGCTGCATTTTTTTTCTCTGCACACTTTCTTTTTGCGCGTAAACAGATGCTGACGGACGCTTGCACTCGAGCGTGGCTCATTCATAACCGAATGTTACAGCATTGCTTTTTCGGTTGCAAAGGGTGGATGGTGCAGCCAGCATTACGTGGTCGCGACTTGCGGACTCGCTCGCGCCCCGTGCTCGAGAGCAACGGGCCTATTTACAGAACAAAAGTCAATACATGACCTTCAAAAATGATTCAGCGTCTTGAGCGTCTCGAGCGGGCACAGGAAGCCAGAGCACGGCAAAAGGCAACCAGCTTGTGATAGAGGGTGGGCGTTCGAAATAAACGCACAGCCGTTCTTACCTTGTCAGCGATTATGGGAGCGCCCGCCGCCTAAAGAGGGCGCGCAGCTCCAACTTGGAATAAAACCCCACACTGTGTTTGCGTTTATCTATCAAGTAGCGTCAAATGCGCCAGTGCGCGTGTCCTGCGTCTCAAGCGGCCTTGGAGGCTAATGGCGGCGGCGCAGCACTGAAATGAGCGGCCCTTGCAGGCGGACGCCGGCGGAGCACTCACTCGTTGCACGTATATGTTGCACGTTTCCACAACAGTGGTTTCTGGTACCTGTAAGCGTGAATTTTATCAAGAGACCTTAGGTCCCGGTGCATTTCTGTTCGAAGGGGCGTGGCGTGAAATCTCTCCTCGGTATGTGATGCGCGCTGAAGTATTGTGCGCGAGCGCTCAGGGCACGAGAACGTCTCGTACTCCGTGATGCTCATGCAGGACGCACTTTTACTATCTAGTACACTGTACTTCTACGCCGCGCCTCTTCGAGTGGAACACCACTTGCTATCATGCCTTGTCTTTGTTTGTTTGTTTGTTTGTCTTCTTTTTTTTAAGGCTAATGTCGCTTAGCGCTAATCGAGTACTCCGGCGTTTTTCTTTTAATAGTCCCCGATTGGCCTCAAAATTTGATATGCCTACCAACAAACATCGCTAAAATAGTAACCCAAATATGGGCAACAATAAAATAAATTTCGCGAAATAAGTGAATTTACAATTTCGGTCCTCACTGTTTTCTCCAAGTGAGAGTTTCTACTGAACACAATAAGGAAGGGACGT
Source organism: Ixodes ricinus (assembly GCA_037355805.1). Classification (NCBI taxonomy): domain Eukaryota; kingdom Metazoa; phylum Arthropoda; class Arachnida; order Ixodida; family Ixodidae; genus Ixodes; species Ixodes ricinus. The sequence goes on along the minus strand of JAZHYW010054342.1, from coordinate 9,271 downwards.
CAGGGGAAGGCAGGGGTTAACTCTTTGGACTGTAGACTTTGTTGCCAAACTGATCACAAGCAGTTTAATGGTGTCAAATGAATGCTCTGGAAGCTCGCTACAGCTCCGACGCTGGCAACACGAAGCAAATGTTAGGCATAGTTCATTTTTATACACCACGCTCGACTTGCAAGCCTGCCTTCCCCTGACGACACGGCACTGAGAAGCATGGAAATATTTGAATGATGGTTTTGGCATCATTTTCAATTTCCGATTTCACAATAGCTAATATGAATTTAGCGACTCTAAATACCATACCAGAAAGGGTAAACGCCGGTGATTCCGAAAATATAGTTAGTTGGGGTAGCTCAAAAAGCCGCCGGAATAACCTCTTAAGCTAGTGCCCTTTCTCGCGCCGTGTTTAACAGCATTTGCCGTCTACAATTGGTGGAGCCCTCTCGTTTGTAAATGAAGATCAAGAAGGACACCAGTTGCTTCGCCCCTCGCTGCAAACGTGGCTATAAATCCAACAGGCAAAGATTTCAAGTCTTTAGATTTTCTGTTTCAAATGACTCTCATCTATTTTATTTTTTTTTTGAAATGATCGCGCTTTTATCGGAGGACAAAAAACTTCAGACTTAATTGATTTTCATTTTCTGCTCGGTACACCTCCTCTTATGGCCACCACGCGTAGTCAACAGCTCGCGTTAGTCTACGTGCAGACACGGCGCCTGCTCCTCCACATTCCCATCCGACGCTCGTTCCTCGGTCTGACGCCAGGAATAAAGGTGTCGTACCGTGCTATTCAAAAACCAACCTACACTCAGCGTTCCTGTGTTGTTGCTCTCATGTAATACGACCCGCAGTACAGGCTTGAAGCTCGGATAAGATTGCGTCCTAGCATCGTAAACGGCAACGACGGTAGTTCAGCGTCATGTTCGGTGACGGTCTTGAAACTTCTGCAGGGCGAAATACACGAGTGTCAGAAATTGATAAAATCAGCATGAGATGTAGACTTTGCTCCTCATTTTAACAGATTGATCTCTTCTGCTAAATCGAGCCCAGCCTACTGAGAATCAAAGTATCGCGGCTGTTTTTTCTAACGCATGACGCGAATTTATGTTTACAGTAATAATCTCTAGCGTAACAGAAGTTGGCGCCGACTGTGGCCTTGGGCGCTTATTTAGCACGATTTTCATGTAAGCATAATTCATTAGGAATTAATGATCGCTATGTTTGCTCTCCTTCGGATTCTACGTGCGATGTGCACGAAAAATGGCTCTGCTAGGAGTCGTACAGCGGCGCCATTGTCTCGTCACACGCTTCGAATAGGAGATTTTGCTGTGGTCCCGGGGACTGTAGTCGAAACACAGTTGTGCCTGTGCATTCGAACGACCATCCCAGCAGACGACCTTGTGCGCCGTATTGCTAGACCTCAGAAAATTCCTAGAGGGCTCGAAGAACTCCAATTTTAGTGACGGGGAACTGACAAGACTCGTCGTAGTTATTTGGTGCGGAGAAGGAACTAGAGCGGAATCAAAAGCGTAAACAAAAATGGCTTGAAAAAAATAAAAGACGTTTACAATTCTCTGTAATGCCGAATTAGAGCGCAGCTCTTGAGGAAGAGGAGGAGAGGGTACGGAAGGGAGGGTATGCCCCTCCTCGCCCGCTTCCCTCCCAATTAGCAGAAACATTTCCCCGCTATATTCAGCGGAAAACATTCCTAAATTTAGAAGGGAAATATTTCCGCTAAATTGAGCGGGGACATTTTTCCGCCAAATTTGGCGGGGAATTTTTCCGCTAAATTTAGCGGGAATATTTTTCCGTTAATTGTAGCGGAGAAATTTTTCCGCTCAATTAAGTGGGCAATTTTTTCAGCTCAATTTAGTGGGGAGGTTTTCTGCAATATTTAGCGGGAATTTTCCCTTTAAATTTATCGGGGATATTTTATGCTAAATCAAGAGGGAATTTTTTCCGTTAAATTTAACGGGATAATTTTTCCGCTAAGTCGAGCGGAAAATTGAGCGCACTGTCGTGTCTGATTCTCGTATTTTTGTCCTTTTTGAGAGCTAAAATGTATTCCAGGTTCAAAAACAACTAGCCCAACAACTACTGGAACATTTTTCCCGCTAAATTTCGCAGAAAAATTTCCTCCTTCTCCTCCTCCTCCTCCTCCTCCTCCTCCTCCTTCCTCGCGATCCTCGTGACCTCACTGCTGAACCTCGTAACGTCATCTGTGACGTTATTATGTGAAACGTCCCATAATGCGACGCGCGGTTACGCCGACGGCGACGGTGACGCCGCTCAAGCCGGAAACGGGCGCCTAAGAGTGCAGCGTTCTAAAACTTCATAATAGAGCTCAAGAAGACACGGCAGGAAAACATGAATAGGAGCCACAATTATAGCGATCCACGCAAGCATCGAGCTGCTATCGCTGTGACGCACGTTATGCGATTGATTTATGGCACTCGATTTTTTGTATAACAATTTCAAGTTTAGGAATCAATTATAATATGATGCAGATCGCACAAACAAGGAATTCCGCCACATGATTTAGCCGCAAATATGGTCACGCTAAAACCGCAGGTTGCCTCGTGTTCTTTGCTGCCGGAAGGCTATAAATAAATTTACGACAAATTGCTAGGCAATTGTGTTGGTACGTGAAGCGTTCTTGCACTAGAAACTTTTAGCGATACTCTGAGTTTTTAGACGCAAGACTCTACGTTCACGGCGCTCATCAGATAGTTTAGCGCGTACCACGTGTACACTTGATAGTTGTTCCCAGAATGAAGCTATACACCATAATCGGGTTGATAAACATGGCGATCTTCCAGAGCCTCCCATACTCCCGATCTCCTCTGCTTCAGTGCTAACAGGTGGTCAAGCTCCTACTTGTCTACCTCACTCCATCTCGGCTACCCATACGGTCATGTGATCCCCCGCCAGGGGCGGATTTAGAGGGGGTCCGGATGTCCTCACCCCTCTTGATTTCTGCATGTGTAAACTTTAGGGCATAAAAGAGGGTGAGGGGAGGGGGTTCCTAAACATATGGTACGTTGACCAGTACCTGACCCCCCCCCTCAGGAAATTCCTGCATCCGCCCCTGCTCCCCGCTAACGAATCAGCGTCCAGCACTCAACCAATCAGTGTCAAGCCTCGCGTTTCCGTTTTTGACCAGGCTTTACGATATGCCGTACTCCTAGCCAATGAGCGTTTGACGCTAATATTTCAAGACTATGAGGTCATAAGAATTGCCGTTTGGGCGTTCGAGTGAACAAAATCCGAGAGCATTGACGCTATCTGTAGTGTGTTTCACAGCTACAGCAGCTCGGTACTCACGTAATTCTCTGTCATTGGAACGTGCCAGTCGTTTCTGCACCACATCATGAGCACAATTTTGAGGATTTTCACGCTATTTGCGCTTCCGCACTCAATTACGCTCCCGTGCTTCATCCCTACTCTACCTCCAATGTGACACCTCAGCGCGTACAGAATACCGCGCTTTGCGAAATCTCCCAGAGAGCATGGTAACCGAACTCCTCGAGCACATCAACGAGGTTCGGCAAAGGAGAACCGTCCCTCCTAGATAGAAGGAAGCCCTCGTCATCGTCATTCCCAAACCCGACAAGCCGCCCACGACAGTCACTAAGCTCCGTCCTAAGTTTCATGACGTCCTGCCTCGGAAATCTCATAAAAAACGGTCGTACATTGCCTCGGCTGGTGCCTCGAAAATCACGCCCTACTTGTCCCTACGATGATGGGTTTTGGCACTAATGTGAGCACTCGGGACGTGGCGCGCAGGAAACAAGAAGACCTTTACGCCTTTTCAAGCACGGCCGAGCTCCGCACCATAGTCGGGATCGACATTTAAAAGGCTTTCGTCAACGTGGCTGAAACCCGTCCGAGAATACGTCTCTTTAGATTCATCAAAAACTTTCTCGCAGACTGCACCCAGCGCATTCAGTGCCCAGATGGAAAACCGTCCGAAACATATCCGCTCACAAAAGGCACCGTTAAGGTTCCATACTCTCCCCAATCCTGTTTGACCTCGAAAGTAAAGAACCTCCCTTCAAAATTGGCAGTGATCCCCTGACTCCTCCGCACTCTATATGCGGATGACTTGACTCTATGGTATACGACCTCAAGTCTAAGAAAACTAGAATTTATTCTCCAGAGTGGCATCGACGTCTTCAATGACCATGCGACAAGCATTAATCTGACCTATTTCCGAAGAAATCCGAATGTATCCTTGTACGAACAGCAACACCAAACGAGCTAACGGCTACAGAGACCTCATCAAGCTCTACATAAGGCAAGAATGTACCTCAGCGTACCCACATGAAGACCCTCGGCATTATCTTCCAGCAGGACGGTCGCATCACAATATGGGTTCCCACCGTCCTCAGGAAAATCGAACAGATCCACCACATGATAAGACGCATCACGCGCCAAGGCCAAGAATACGAAAACATAAACTCCGAAAGGTCATGGAAGCCATGGTGTACACTTATCAACGCCTAACCGCAACACAACGCAACAAGCTTCAGGCAGCCTTGCGGAAGTGCACCCGTGCGGCACTCGGTGTCGCCCAATTTAAACGGCCAACGTACAGATCGGAGGCACCGCCCTCTTCAATGCCCTTGAGGAGCGAACAGAAATTCACCACAGAACCCAACTCCACTGACGCACCACCTCCAAACAAGGGCAATCCTCAAACTCCTCGGTTATCCCACGTGGCGCTTCCCTTTAATTAATTAATTCCTCCTCGAACACCGCCCTGCACAGTACCTTCAGAATCAACGTCTGCCCCATTCCCAAACACATGGACACCAAGACGGACCAAAAACGCCGACAGGGCATGGTGAAATATTTACCCGTACCCACCCCCCCCCCACGCACACACACAAGACCTATTACACGGACGCCAAAGTCCACCCCCCCCCCCCGCCCAAGTCGTCACCGCCGTTGTAGGTCTCCGATCTACTTGCACAGGTCTCCACTCGGACGTCTCATCACCAACACCAGAGGAGGTTTAGGCCATCACAAAAGCCATCACTCTCCACGAACACTCAACCGCTGCTATCACCTTGAGCACGGATACCCAAAGAGCCATCCGGGAGTTCAAGTCCCAAGCGTTGACGTCCCATGGCCATATTCATATCCCACGCTCTTGCCCGCGACAGGGAACCCCCGGGTCCCCTTACGCCCTGGTCTGGACCATACGACCCAAATGAAGACAGAGCACAACAGCACAAAAACGCAGGCGTCATCGCCAAGAACAACGTTCCCAACGGTGTACTCTCCCTTCTCCCTCCACGCTCCTCTCCCAGGGCCAATGCGACTTACGTATGACAGGCCTAGACCAACTCCCTAACCCTCGACCTCGTTCACCACCACCTCCAAGGGCGTTTTGGACAACCCAAGCGCCAAGTCTGTAAAGGCCACCCCTCCAACACCAACACCTACTGAGAATACACCGGAGCAACCTCCTCTCCTACCTATCTCCCACTCAACCTCTTCTCTCCAACCATCCCCTACTTCTGGGGGAGCTGGGCCGCTCTCCGTCACGACCTCCAAGAGACCCTCTGACCCTCTTCAAGCTCAGCACATACGACTGATATTGTCCCCAACAGATCTCCTCCCATGACCCCCGGCAAATGAAGATGAGCGGTACAATTCAAACAGGAGACTTCAGATCCCCCAAAGTCACACACCTCCGCTATATGGCGTGCGGTGGTCCGCCGCCGTCTGTGTTTTTGGTCGTGGGTAATGCTCTCCGCCAACGTTCGCTTCTTTTCTTCACGGAGGCCTATAGAGCATTTTCATCGCGTGGAGTGGACAGCCTCTCAAACGCTCTGTTGGCTGTCAGTCAGGGCCACCACTGCTGTTTTAGGCTGAGCCACGCTGCGCCTCCTGAGGAAGGGAAGGATACGAATCAAGGAGGCGAGCCTCTACGCGCGAGCTGAACCCGAACGCCAGGACCGCTTAGGCCTTCCTCCCGTGGCGACGGCGGCCTGACAGCGGCATGACAGAAGGTCGATGCACACCATTCTGCAGGTCGTGCGCGGCGTCAATGCTGACGTAGTACCGACGTCACAGAAAAGCAGACGAAGCAAGAAGGAAAGCCGCGATGTTTTCAGAAGGTTGATGTCCAAACAGAAGACGGAATGCAGAACTTCAACTTTCACTTCATAGGGCTGAGAAGTGACGGTTCACGCGTTCAGAAGTACCCTGTTTTGACACCCTTTTACAGGGAAGACTAACACGACTCGTAATTGAGTTATTAAAAACAAAGTTGATTACCTCTCTTTCTCTCTCTCTCTCTCACTATCCTTTTCTCCTCGGCGCGCCCTAAGTGGTTGTCCCGTCATTCGGGTCGGTGACATCCCGAAGTCCCATACGGCGTGAAAGTTTGTCTGGTCGGATGGTCGTGCGCTTGTGCCGGCACAATGGGTGTTGACTCAATGCCACATAGAGGACATGACCTCTGCATGACGTCAACGTTAGTGGATACGCGACCCGCTCCAAGCGGCAAACTCTCTAAAGAGCCCGTTCACACTCTTGCGACCGAGTCAGACCGAGATAGACTAGACCAGGTTTTAAGCCTCTTGCGACGTCCTGGGACCAGCTCCGCTGCAGCGCATCCGGTCCTAAGACGCCGTAAAAGGCTTAAAAACCGGTCTGGTCTTTCTCGGTCTTACTCGGTTGCATATGTGTGAACGGTGCTTTAAGCTCGACGAGCGGCACCGCAAAACGGCGAACGCGTCCGTCTTGGCGTACCCGCGTGCTAGGATCGCGCTCGTTTTGAGTGGCTGCACGATGCGCTGGAGGCGATGCTAATGCCGGCTATGCGGCGGTGTGCAAATCCACTAGTGATAACATTTTTTTTTTTTGGGGGGAAGGAGGGCGCATGTTGTCTCTTAGGTGGTATAGCTACAGCTAATACCTCTTATTGGCGGACATAACTGCCACTGAGAAGCATGTGAATGTCACGTGGTGCGCGAAATGTGGGGATGCCGGCTTTGCTTGCATCTCGCGCGCCATAGCGGTGCGGCGTGATCGCTTGCTTTTGGGATGTGGCGAGATGGTTGGTTCTTGTACTGTTCCCGGTGGCACAACCTACACCACTGAAAAAAGGTATAAGTTTGCATCTATATCAGAGGACAACGCCAAGAGGACAACGCTTGGGAAGTAGAGATGAGATTAAAACAAAGCAGAAACGTGTGGGTGAGCGCGATGGTGTGCTCCAACCACTTAGCAGATGCTTTCACGACGAGTCGGGTTGTACTATGTATCATGTTTGGCTTTTCTTTTCGAGTGTCTCTGTTTGGTCATCCGTTCGTATTTCACTGGCGGGAGTCGGCGCCGACGATAATCCGATAATCCGCCTTACCTTTTACCCCACCTGAATTTCTTTTTCCTTGTCGTCCGTGTAACCTGACGATAATCCGATAATCCGCCTTACCTTTTACTCCCCACCTGAATTTCTTTCTCCTTGTCGTCCGTGTAACCTGTCGCACTGCAAAGTTGAAAGAAGAAACAGTCCAAAGCGAAAGGGCGCTCGTGTGTCTATTTAGCAAATCGGGTCCCGAGGATCCCACGTTTGAACAAGTCTTGCCTCTTTTATGATGCAGTAACTGCGGCGCAATGTTGTGGTCAAAGCAAAAAATGTATTCACTCTGTTTAATTACATGTAGACGTCATTCGAATATTTTTGTGCCTTCAAACGTGCACTGCTGGAAGTTTCTACTCAATAATACGAGTGCTAATTGGGTTTTCTAGACGGCTTATTGTCAAAAGGGTAAAATGACATGTAACTTTTCAAAATACTAGCCGTGATCATGGAGATCGTTGTGTTTTATTGAGAGTAAATATAAATGAACCGGAAAAGTACTTTCATTATTCGGAGATTCAATATAAAAAAATTCTGTATCTCCTCTTTCCTTAACCATATTGTCATACAGTCGCGAGATGCTGTCGGTATACTTATTGGAGATCTCAAAACAACCTCAAGTGTAAGGTGGGTGCGTCTAAAGATGTGTTTTTCTTAGGGTATTAATAGGTGCATGTTACCGGCCGCCAAAATCTAATCCAAGTGATTCTTTTTTTATTTCGTATAAAGTTGTTTGCGGCATTGAACAAAGACTTAACCAAATGATAATCTCATATTACCCGGTGATTTTAATTTTTCCGGCATCGATCCAGTGACTCTTGAACCACCTTCAAGTGTACAAATTCTGGTAATTTCAATGATTTTCTTGCCTTGGCAGAGTGTTCCGGATTGCACCAACTTGTTCAATTCCCCTACCCGCAGAGACGTGGTACTAGATCTATATTTTGTTAATAATCGGGGCCATGTAAGCGCCATTAATATTCTTGACTTATTTAGCGATCATGCAACTGTGCAGGTGGTTTCGGGGTTCCTGTTGTGTTCACAACACCTTCAAAATTATCCAGATTATGGCCAAGGGGGAATAATAATGTACGTACAAGGGTGAAAGATGTACAAAACAACAGCATGTAAACAAATATGTTAATTGCGAAACAGCTGTACTTTACGAGATGCTAACGACGTGCGCGAGAGCATATATCGAGAAGACGGGAGAGATCCGTAGACGAGGGGGCCAGGGAGCACGACTTTTATGTAATGCGGTCCCCTTCAGGAAAGTTGGCCGTTCGTTGCGTCAGCTGCCCATCCTCTTCCGTACTTGTAGGAAACCCAAATCTTGGGAACGTATAAAACAAAACAAAAAAAGAAATCTCTTAGGCTTTTACAATCAGGGTGACGGGCGATGAAGCAGGTATCAGCTGATCGTCAGTCATTTTATCACATACAAAACTTGAATTCATCTCGCGAGAAGTCTGATTGCAGGAGAATGGTTCGCTTGGGATTGTATATATGTTCGTCTTTTCTGAATTAAACATTCTGCTGACAGTAGCGCATCGTTTCATACGAATTCTTCCTGCGTGTCCTTGTTTTTTTGGCGCTTTTCGAATCTAAGGGAAGAATCCGGGACAAACATCGTGTCTTTCATAGTTCTCCAACGAACTAAGACGATGAATTTTTCTGAAACTGTCAAAAGCAAGTCTGAAAAATAGACGTGAATTTGAAACATTAGGGAGCTAATGTTCCATAAAGTCAGCTAATGTTTCGTAAATTAGCTGACTAATGAAACATTAGTCAGCTAATTTACGGCTGTCACACATGCAAGCGTTCACGTATTTCGAGGCGTACAACTGCATTGATTCTGGTAAGAATGAACTGAGCGCTAGGCATGCGAATATATCGGTA
>JAZHYW010054341.1:0-42715 GCA_037355805.1 Ixodes ricinus | reverse complement strand
GTCTGTCGTTCTCTCTGGTCTGTCTGGTCTGGTCTGGTCTGGTCTGGTCTGGTTTGGTCTGGTCTGGTCTGGTCTGGTCTGGTCTGGTCTGGTCTGGTCTGGTCTGGTCTGGTCTGGTCTGGGTCTGGTCTGTCTATCTGTCTCGCCTGCCTGTCTGTCTGTCTGTCTGCCCGTCTGCCTATCTATCTATCAGCAATTTTCAAATAATTTTTTTAGAGCGCAGTTCTTAGAGGCCTGTTTCCGGCTTGAGCGGCGTCGCCGTCGCTGTCGGCGCCGGCGAAACCGCGCTTTGCATTATAGAAGCAAATTTCCTCGCTAAATTTAGGAAGAAAAATTTCTCCGCAAAATTTGGCGGAAGAAAATTTACGCCCCATCTGCGAAAATACTCCCCCCCCCCTGCTAAATTTAGCGGGAATTTTTTTCGAAGCATACGTTAAGCGGGAAATTTAGCGAACATTTCTCACCAAATTGGAGGGGAGCAGAAGAGGAGGAGGGGAGGGGAGGAGAGCATACCCTCACCTCCGTGCCTCCTTTCCCCTCCTCGTAAGAGCTGCGCCTAATTCGGTATTTCAGAGAATTGGAAACGTCTTTCATTCATTTTTTTGCGCATTCTGAAATCGACGTGTATTTTAGCAACTTTAGAACACTGAAACTTTGCTTAGTAGAGATCGTAAGCAACGACTTATTCATAACGATCACAGTAGGTTAGTTTTAAGTTCTTGCTAAAGCTGAACGTCGTACACAAGAAAATCAGATGTTGAACACGTTTTTCAAGAAGTTTGTTTTCATGAGGACATATCCTTTTAGCTACAAAATTGGCGCTGAGGGCCTGCATGTTATCTTACAGTATTTAATACTCACGATTTTGACTCGTGAGAAACCTACGAGGAGTTTACTGCACTACAAAAACCAAATTGAAAGTGACTGAGAGAACAATGTTCTACGGGCTTTCAAAACCAGGCAAGCTAAAGCATTTGGCTATGAACAATATTCAAATGTTTTGATCTACATCCTGGCATCAAAATATATGTGCAGTATAGAGATGTAGAGGGCTGCAGTATGCGGCTTCCAGGATGTTCCTTGCACTAGCACTGATGTAAATAGAGGTACGCATTTAAGCTGCTACATAAAAAACTAGCGGAGCCGAATCACGTACGACGACAACTTGAAGCGTATCAACGGCGAAGTGCAGATCAGCGCAAGCTTCAAGTAGTTATGACCGCAAAGAAGTTACTTATGTGACTATGTGTGCGATCAAAAGAACTGTCCGTAACAGATAAATAACTTGTCTGATAGTTTCATCTAGCTCTTTCGGTATTTGGGGCCTTTCAGAAGACGAAAGAATCAGCACGGTTTTTACTAGGTGTGATGGTAACAAACATGTACGAAACACACACTGATATTGCGAGCCTGAAAAACAAAGTTTGGGGTCTCAAACCGATATTTTAAAGAAAAACAATTACTCCCTCATTAGAATGCAAGTCAACCGCAAAATATAAAAAAGGACTGACGCTGCCTTGATAGCATGTTCTGAACCCTTTTCTCGCTGTATTTGTAGCATATATCCATGCGTGTGATTATCGGCAAACAATATTCCGTTTCGCACGCAAATACAATTTGTTTTTACAACCCTGATAAGTTTTTGTAGACCTGCCATGCTCCCATAGATAAAAAATCAAAATTAGCATCATTATGCAAACAATTCAAACTGTAGTGGACGGCATACTTCTCTCATTCCGTATTCGTTTGACCGCCTGCAGCAGGCATCTCAAGACGTCTCGAGGACCCAAGTTACTGTCGCAAATAATCTCAGAAATAGCCGATATTCGGCAATCTTCTCTCGTGGTAAGCGTAAAATCTAGGCTTCCTGTATCTAATCGTTTTAGACGTTCCAATTCCCCGCCGATATTTTAACGATGATTTTTTTTTTCGGAACGAAATCCAGTTTTATGCATTCGTGCATGGCAACGCCCCTAGCAATGGTTTGTTTGGAGCAGTGACGTCACACTTACGGGGTCAATGGGCATATATGTTTTAATTCACGCGAAACAAAACCCGGTTGGTCTTAGGCAAACAGGGTGCAAAAGCAGATAAGAAAGAAGACTTTCCAACTTGACCGGCGGCGCGCGCAAAACTTCTGAAAAAAGAAAACGAAGACAAGACGACGATGGACGCGGATGAGTGACCGTTTGGCTTTGTTGAGTTTTTGAAAGAACGGATGTATTCCAAGCGTATATATTAAAATGTTGCTAATTGTGTGAGAAACGATCGACTACTCAACAACTCGTAGCGACTGCAACAGAACATTTGGTGCCGAAACCAGGGATCTACTGCAGATACTTTGAAGCATGAAACGCGTGTGACTCTTCATACTGCCGTAACAGAAACGACACAATGAGGGTCTTCTAGAAAAAACGTAAAGCGAATTTGACTCCAAGGAACTCGACTTGTGAACGATGCGGAAGGACTTTATAAGGACCGAATGTAGCTGAGTTGAAATACTCATCGAACGTCTACAACTAGCCCTAGGGCCAACTCAACGCCGTCGGTCAAGCCATTGAGCCGTTCCTTTCGGAAAAAGACGGCGATGCAGAATTTACGCAAGTCGTTGACTACGCACACAGAATTTTCATATACTCAACCAATATGAAGTGTATCGTTCCATGAAAAGGCGATTGCAGATGTATGAACAGGACACCAGAATAAATTTGGAATGACTGACTCGTCGTCGTCTTTTATTCATGCACCCCGAGGCTATCCTTATGGTATATCCTCTTAGAAAACTTAGGATAAAGAGAAAAAATTTAAAGTTAAAACCACAAATACACGTTAGATAAATAAACACAAATAAAAAAGAGGAAAACAATTACGGCATCCGCTGGAACGGCTCATCATAACATAACGACTCATCATAACATCATAACCGCTGCGTCTGAACTTGCGATGCTTCATGGTCCTCTGTCTTTTCATCTGTGCAGTCTGGTCCAGGCGACTCCAGTCTCCCATCGTCTTCTGATTATGAGTCGTCGTTTTCTTCGGTTGTTCCTGAATCACATTCTTTGTCGACTTTTAAGAGATGTTGCCGGTTGCGACGGAAATTCCTGCCATCTTCTGTGATGACGCTATATGAACTAGGAGTGACGTAGGACTCCACGGTTGCTTTCGTGGCCCACTTTTCATTGTTTGAGCTGCTGCAGCCAGGAGATGGTGTCTCCTGGCTGCAGCAGCTCTATATGTCGTCGTTATTTGAGTTTTCGGGCCTGCTTTTAAACAGGCGGTGCTGCATCCGAAGAAAACTCTGGAACTAGTGTTCGAATAACGCGATCCATAAAAAGCTCCGATGGAGAGCGACCCCCTTCCAGTGGAGCCGTGTGGTAGCTGAGCAGGCCCAACCAGAAGTATTCTCTTGTTGATTATGCTTTGCGGAGTACCCGCTTGAACACCTGGATCCTTTCCTCCGCTAGGCCATTGGAACGGAGATACCCAGGGCTTGACACTGTATGAATAAACTCCTACCGCACAGAGAAGGCTTTGAAGTACTTTGCAGAAATTTGCGGAACCTCCCACTGTGCAAACGTTCAAAGGTATTCCATGACGTGCAAATATTTCAGAAAGTTTAGAGATCACACCATTAGTAGTTGCATCATGAAGCTCCTCCAATTCCGGATAATATGAATACGCGTCATACACAACTAGGTAATGTTTCCGACCAAGTTCAAACAAGTCTGCACCAACCCGACCCCCAAAAAATGTTCAGCACCTCGCGTGTATGTAGAAACTCATTTTAATATCGGTATATAAACATTTAACACGTCTAAAATTTTGTTACTAGTGCAGGAATATCCGAATTTTTACCTCGAGAGGAGACTAGGTTCCTTGCTCTTCATTTACACATGTTGATGCCTAGGTGACCGCGGTGTATTATTTTAAGTTTTTCTTCGTGCATTGCTGCTGGTATTACAACCTTGTTCTCTTTCAACAAGATTCCATTGATGACTGAAAGCTCTGTCATAACGGACTTCAGCTCACTCAAAAATAACATTTCCGCTTCTAAGCAGGCAATTGCCTTCTTCAGAACAGGATCGCTTGCTGTGGCTGCTTGCAGGCTTCCCAGGGTCTGGCTACCAGTGTTGAAATCACCGCAGTAGCATGTATTTCGACGTCCGTCGTATTGTCTTCGGCTTGGGACTCACAGGAGGTTTGAGAGAGTGTGTCCGCAATCATCAGCTTCTTTCCATGAAAGAGGTGTAAATCAAACTCAAACCTAGAGTGAACGAAGATATAGTTTTTGCAACCTTGGTGTGCAGGGCGCCTAAGTTTTTCATTGCAAGAGCGATCAAGGGCTGATGGTTGGTTTGAACAAATATATTTCTTCCGATTCTGAATTCGGTAAATCTTTCGCATCCAAATACAATTCTCAGTGCCTCCTTTTCAATCTCAACATATCTACGCTCTGTGTCTTGAGTACTCGTGATGACCACGCAACCACTTTTCAATCCTTTCATAATGCTGGAACATCACATAGACAAAGAGGTATCTGTTGAAACTCTGGTTGGTCGAGAGGGATCAAAAATTGCCAGGACCGGTGCTTCAGTGATCAATGTTCGCGGCTGTTGCCACTAACTTGTATGAACCAACTGCCATTTAAAAATTAATGACATTTCGAATACTTTCACGCAACGACTGTCTGTGTTACCAAGTTGGGCAAGCGCTTTCGAAAGTAGTTTACAGCTCATAGCAACTCCCGAATCGTTTTCTTACTTGTTGGAGTTGATAGGGCTGCAACACATTTTACAATTTCTGGATTTTGCTCCATGACAGCTGCGCTTATTTCCTCTCCTAATTACGTAATTTATCTGACCCTGAAGATACACTTTTCCAAGATAAGAGTTAATCCTTCTGCTTGCAGGGCATGAACTGCAGCACGCAAGCGTTGGTCGTGTTCTTCCCGTTTTGCATCACAGATCAGGGCATCATCAATACAGACCCGCACGCCTGGAAGTCAATCTAAAAGGTAGATCATAGTGCGCTGAAAGACCTCGAGAGCTAATTCGAGTATAAAGGGCAGTCTAAGAAGGCTGTAGCAACCGAAAGGAGCGCTAAAGGGGCATATTTGAGATCTGTTCTCATCTAACGGTATTTGATGGAAACCGCTGTTGGCACCGAGACGGCTAAAATAAGCGGCATGTGCCAGATCTGCTTCAATTTCTTCTCTCCGACGCAGTAGAAAATGCTTTCGCTAGAGTGCTTCGTTAACGTGATGGGGATTCATCCATATTCTTGACTTGTCTTTAGCGCTTACCGTGTTACACCGCCTATAATGCTTCCACCGCCGAAGTTGTTGAAGATTTACTGTTACCATGCATGATTAGAAGAGGAGGAAGCCGACGAGCGAGAGAGCTTGAGCACACGATATATTCAGTCTTTCGATACATGGCCCTCTGAGCGGACACGACTTAGGTCTTTCCTTCCATCACAAAAGGTGTTCATTGAATCTATGAGCATTCGAACAGTAGTCGCCTCTTGTTCAGAATTAGTCATATCCGTTGTTTTCCAATAAATGAACTTTAAATTAACATTTAGGGTTTTTGCTTCTAGGACATGTTAGTAATTTCTTAATCACAAGACAAAGCATTTTATGGCGGGAGTTGCTGGCACAACAGATGGAACACGTTATCTACAATAGAAGAAGTAATGAGCCACTTTTTATGTTCGCATTGTATTGTGTCCTAGGAACCTACTACACTCTAAACAAGTATGTGAGTTCACTTTCCTGTAGAACATGGATTAAGTCAATCGCAGCCATGAATAGTAGGATCCTGGCAAGTGAAGAAACTATGAATACGATTAGATCAAAACAATTCTATGTGAGGGGGACAGAGAGCGCTGTCCCTGCACACATCAGATTTTTCGGATCTAATCATGTTCTGAGCTTTGTCTTAAGTTGGGAACTTCCTGTTCTCCGTGACTGGAAATATTTATGTTCCACGGGAAAGTTAGCTCCCAGACATTTTTTTAATATAGGCTACCAGCGGGTGCTGCTCATTTTTGGCCAAAGCTAACCACGCTTCTAATTAGCGGGGCGGGAGTACATGTTCGTGGTCTATGAAAGAATTGCAGTGCAGTGCCTGCCTGAATGGGGATTGAGTGTGCTGGAATTGCATCTCACAGTTGTCGGTCCCGCCTATCCTACTTTTGTGCTTGTGTTTTGTGTTGTGCTAGCACACTCAGCCGCCTATTTTAAACACAAAGATCGTCAGCGGTACGTATTTTGTTGTTTACATCAGCTGACATCGATCGTTTGATTGTCACCTTTAATGGGATACTGGTTAGAAAAGCACAATCATCATAATTTTGTTTATACTTTATACTTTTGTTTCAGGTATTTCGGGCCGTGCACCCGGTTTCAATGTGCCTCGACATGTTAACAACTTGCAGCGTCCTATCGACGAGGCGAAGGTACCCCTCCCCTACGTGCTTCAATGCGTTCCTTTCACAATTTCTTTTGTGTCTTAAAGCGATAGTGGGTAGTCTAGTTTGCGGTTAAAGTGAATTTATTGAAGAAAAAAAGCGTCATGTTGATGTTTGAACTAAACATCTTATGCCGTTGTCGGAGGTCGGGAGCTCACGAACGTTTATAAGCGAGGAAGTGGAAAGCTCTGAAAGCAACATGAGGACGTATACGAGCTCAACCTGAACATACGCCGGCTACAAGATATCTTCTTAAGCTCCTGGGGCGGAACACGGAGAAGCTTCCCTGAGGCAATTCTTCCCTGGGAAAGGACTTCAATTGTTCCGCCAGTGTCGATACCTAGGAACATGGGACCCATCGAACCAGAACAGAGTAAACATCACACCTAGAAACACGAAGAAGTTAAAATAGCATTGAGAGATCAGGATGTAGCGATTTATTACACAGACGAAGCGTTCAGTGACGGCACAGCGGCCCGAGACTTTCACTGCGTGGCAAAGGAACTTGGGCTTTCCCGACAGCAAACGACTCGCCAGAAGAACCACAGCCGCAAGCAGTGGTCGCAGAAATGGAACACGCATGCACTAGCAACGAGCAAACAAAAAAACAAGTGTTCTTCTGCATTGACTCCCAGAAAGTCCCGAGAGCGTGAAAGAACCACCAAGCCACCAGCTCCACGGTACGAATAATTGTGATTACCGCGATCCTGGCTCTCGAGAGGCACGGCACCCGGTTTCATCTATGCTGGGTCCCTGGCCACCGCGGGGTTAAGGGGAATGAGCTGGACAACAGAGTTGCCAGAAAGCAGAGTCGAACCCTCCTTCATAACAAAGTCGAGCGACTGCACCGGGACCACGGATGCTCCGCCTCCCCCAGTAAGTGGGAGATGGTGTGCAGCCCCGAGACTCTCGTTACAAAGGAGAAGAGGAGACTCAACAAAAAAACTGATGGACAGGCACCCGGAAGACCCCCATCAAACTCCGGACAGATTCAAAATATACCAAACTGTACTATTAAGGAGGGTGAAGACACGGGCAGTGCAATAATAATCGCACCTCTTCATAAAATAGGGTGGCGCAAGAAGAATATGACATATCCCAACTTCGATCCCGGGCCTCCGGACTGCAAGCACTGCAAAGAGACAACCGCACCCAACCTCACATATCTTCTCCGGAAGTGCGAGCACTTCGCAGCGGAACGGAGAGAAGCCCTGTTTAGGGCAGTAAAAGAGCCCAGGAACCACTAGCACGGGAATTCAAGCCGGAAGCGACCAAAAACTCCAGATTATTATTTCGGATATCACTGCAGTGCCTACTTTGGTAGCACCGGACTCAGTCGATCTTTCTAATCCCCCGCCTAAAAGGACCCTGCCGCCAAGTGAAATCGCCCGCCACAAGCGCATGGTTCAATAAACGTTACCTTGTGCACTGATATTCACACACAATGTGTTTATGGACTGGATTCATGAGAAAATCGTTGCGCTCGAGTGTCAGGAAAGCCATTGCACGCATTTCAATGCAACATAAAGCATATCTACAATCCATAGCAGGAAAGGCATCGGCAACCGAATAGAAGGCATTATTAGTCATACCTAACCATACATACTCATATTTAGGCGTAATAAATTACAACAAGCGAGATTCACCAAGGGGTTCAGTGGAAATCGAACCCCGAACCGTGCGATTTGCAACCCGACGCCTTTGCTCGGCTCCACAAGAATGTGAAAGACCATATGCAGCGGGATCACGTATGACTCAAGGGAGCCAGCTGCGTGAACAGGCGACACTCAGAGCGTGCACAGCTGGCTCCCAAATGACGAAGCGTAGCTTCCCACGTGATCCCACGACGTCCCAGGAAGATCATAACGCACCAACAGATAGCAAAGCGGGCGAATGACGTCTTGACTCAGCACAGCAGTCAATAGGCCATTGTATCGCTTATCACCCGGGGCGAAAAAATGCTGAGTCACTCAGCTGTAAACGCATGCGCGGGGCCCGATACAATGCGCAGCAGAGGACTAAGGGCATGCTCAGAAGGCTTCCCACAACCCAACAGACAAAGATGGCAAAGCGCAAAAGACAATTTTTGGCAAAGGTCTACAGATAGATTAGCAGGCGCGATAAACCTCCGTCCCTCGCGCATACTTCGGTTACCACAACGCACTTCCACGGAATTCAAGAGCACTCAAAACTAGAGGCGCTACACGCACCATCGGAAAATGTAGAGCCCATAAACATCTCATTAAAACATACCCCTCACGCACAACATTCCTGGAAAAAACTTGAACTTGTCTTGGTAATTCGGATACAGTCGATGAATAGACAAGTGTGTCGTGTACTCACCGTGAATCGGGCTTAAGACAAGTTTAGTTGTTTTCTTTTTTTTACTTGAATCATTTACATTTAAGATGTACTATATTGTTAAAGCAGTTCAGATGCAGATCATCCTTTTTCGCGAGAGGCAGATACGGATGCCGGGAACACGTCACGTTCAATTCTGCAGCCTGACAACAAACGACCAAATTTACCATTTCTTCTTAATTCACGGCGAGGACAGCTCGTCCTTTATAATGTCCCAGCGCTCTATGTCAGGGTTATACATCACCGCCCCGGGCGTCAAAACTGTTTGCGTTAAAACAAATAGGAAGTTTGTTCCGCTCTTTAACGGCGTTGTACTAAGGAACCGGGGCGTCTTCTTTTGAAGAGGGCTTTAAGATCATGCGCCGCACGTTTCGGGTGTTGGCTCAGTCCATTCTTAGCGTGACAACACGAGCTCCTGCTACCAGTGAGAAGTTTTTGCATACAATCTACGAAATTATTTCTCGAAACCAAAAAGGAGCAATTCGCGCAACTAGTGTGTCGAAAGGTATACGTCGGGGACTTCGCGTTTAAAGCATTCGAAAGACCGCGTGACAAGGAAGATGACCGTTTGTTCCAATCATTTCCAAAGACAGACTACATGATCCTAGGTAATCACGAAGCAGCAAATAAATAATAGCTCGCGGCATTTGTTTTTACGGTTTATGTTAGTGAGTCATTTCTTAAGAATCCTTAATACTGGCAGATTTAGCTAGGCGGATCGCGAAGCAATACACCGATGTATATTTGTTCAACAAGAAAAAAACAATCAGATCCAAAAAACGACCGATGGCGTCATTAGTGAATATTACGCAGATTATGTTCCCATGTTACAATTCAGCAAAATCGCGACGACGCGCAGAAAGCCGTGAACCTCTGGCACAGACATCAAAATTGAGAATTTTTTCTTCTGAAACTCACGGTCACTTTTTAAAATACTGGCGGTAAGGAACAGCGTAAACACTACTCTACGTCCACCGCCTTCCAACGTTTTTTGCCACACGCAATGATGTCGCCGGCGCCCAAAAGGCGCGCTTGCTCTCTACTAAGCTTCGCAAGTTTTGCGAAGTTTACACCACTTTAACTAAACATATCAACATAGTCGCCTTCCGAAAACACGTCAACACGTCTGTCGCCGGTGGCTTGCACTTGCGCCAGTCACCTCTTTTGTTTTAACTACATAAACGTGGGCTCCTTTTCGTGCGTCCATTCACTGACCAACACCTACTAAAGGGAGCACGAACAATTCATCACCTACTTTTCCAGCATGTTGGAGCTACCAGTCCGCCGTTTACAAAGCATTAGGGTTGAGAATCGAAAAAAAATATTGTTTAATAGACTTAAATTATACAAAAGGTTCCCTGTATGAATGAACTATATATGTTATTGCGTTTTTGGAGAAATATTTAGAGAGTTTTATTAGATCGTTCCGATATCTTCGAAAATGATACCCGATAACGATACGAGGCACACGTGAAGCCGTCGACGGAGTACAGTTATAGGAGCTCGTACCGATCTACTAACGCTAATAACAACCAAACGAATTAATTAGCTGCAATCATAATAAATTATGACTTTAAATAGGAATTTTAGCAGGTATCTTCGAATAAAACCTCTGTGGTTTGTTGTCAAAAAAAGAAACGCAAATTATGGTGACTGAAAAGACAAAACAAGACATTTCTTTGCAGGTGTAGATTCCAAAATTGCATCAACCTTTTGTTTGTGCGATGCGTATCTTTTTAAGGAGCAAGTTGGCAAGCGTTCTGTGAAATACGCTGTAAATGTGAAAGTAGTGTAAACAAAAACAAAACTATATTTCTAATCATTCATTTCCTCAAATATGTAAGCTTCACGGTGTGTATATATCCTGTCACCCCAAGACGTAAAACTTCGGTGATAAAAGAGGACGCTTCCGGCTAAGTAGCTTGCGATGAGAAAAACGCGGATGATATCTTATCGCATTCGCTCATCGCCGACCTGCGCCAGCTGCACGAGTAGAAACTTTAGCATACCGCACGTGCTTGAGGTGGCTTGAGGTGTTCCTAAAATTTTTATTCATAGGGTTTGGATTAGGCTCAGCATGTTTCTAATTGGAACCACCTCTTTAAAACCGGTAATTTAAAATTTCAGAAGTAAATTTTAGTTCATAATTTCGTTAATTAGTACGTTTTTGCAGCACCTCACGTCCGCCATGGCTAGCAATTTGTTCACAAAACGAGATTCTGTTTTGTTTTTTTTACTATGAACTTTTTATTGGCAGGTATTTTTTCATGACTTTGCTGAAACACTCAGAATAGTGTATCTTCTTCAAATGCTTTTGTAAATACAATTGGTACCGATAAATTTGTAATAAAATATGCCCCGTATAAAAAAAGCAATATTCAAAATCATGAATGCAGATAATGTGTTTACCATAGTCCCATGCATACATATATCACAAATATAACAATACAATACAATACATTTAATATAAGCTAGCAGCGATAAGACCGACGGAATCTCCTGCAGGACAAATAATGTTTTTTTTTTTTTATAATTCACTCTAAACACGGAAAAGACACAATTAAGGAAAGCGAAGATATTAAATGACTCGTTCGGTTTTGAGAGAGCGGAACCTACGTGAAAAGCAAAAACAAGCGGGCCACAAAGCTCGAAGAGCTTCAACCTAAAATTATTGACACTCAGGAAAACAATCAGGAAGCCATTTGTGAGAAAAAATATATGCAACCCTAAAGAAAACGCATCACGCCCGTGCATTCCCTGTTCCTCTTTAATATTTTTTATCACATACTTTACAACACCAGATGACAGTGGTTATTGTTCAGAACCAACTGTGTTAGCAAATGTGTTTGCCAAGCATTTTAGTTATTCCTGTTCTGCCGCTGACTTACCTTTGACAAGCCCGGACATTGAAGGCGGCGACACTCTGTCTTCAACACAATAACGGACTGTGAAGTCATGGAAGCTATTCGAAAGTTAAAGCCGAATTATCTGTGGGTATAGATGGAACACCGAGTTTTATAGAGGAAGGCTCTATGAAAGTAATTTATCCAGTTTGGCTTCACAATGTTATATTCATCTCTGGAACGAGGTATATTCCCGGCAATGTGGAAGAGTTCTGTTGTTTTTGCACTTTTTAAATCGGGTGACCGAAATAAAGTGCACAATTATCGACCACTGTCACTCCTCTGCACATCGTAGAACGTTCTTGAAATTATACTACATTTTCATCTGTAAGCTTATTTTCGCAAAAAGGTTGTAACTGAATAGCACGCATTTTTAAAGGTCGTTCGGTGGAGACAAATTTACGTTCTTTTCTGCATGATGTTGAGCCAATTCTTTATAATCGAGAGCAGGCAGACGTGGTCTGCTGCTCTCGATTATTTCGAGAGCAACGGATTACTAGACACATACATACAATTGTATGTATGTGTCTAGTTGCCTATCTAATCGTCGGACGTCCCACAGGGAAGGCATCTTTTCACCCTTCTGTTTTTAATTTTGTAAATGACCTTACTTCATATGTAAAATACTAAAAAATGACGTCATTTGCTGGATTAAAACTTGGGTTTGGGCGAGTTCGTTCATACTGATTTAAAAGCGACGGATCTAAAGCGTCTTTGTGCCTTTGTTGTCCTTGATTTATTTGAGCTTCTTAACTTTTTAACACAGATGTTATTTGTCCATGACAAAAAAATGGTATCGACTGACAAATAAAATGAAAGGGTATGTTTGTCTTCAGCGTGATGTATGCTCTATTTTTTTGTTCTGCTCGGCTTATATTCTTGTATTAAACGAATGCAAAAACAAAAGTTATTTTTCTCAGCAGGAAACGTGAAGTTTGCAATTTTTTCATGACTAGACACAAGTGTTATCAGCCGTGTCCCTCTTCTTCCGAATTTGGGAGTATATTTGCACATTAAAATTTATTTCAATCATTATGTCACCAATCTAGTCTACGTATCTCTAAGAGTTCTCGGTGTCGTAATTCACATATCGTGCAATTTTAAAAATCTACTGCGTTAGTTCATATTATTTCGCTCTCTTGTGCGTAGCCGCTTGAGTTTTCTTCAGTCGTGTGGGAGAGCATTGGAGACACTAACTCTATCTGTATTGAGGAAGTTAAAAGTACATGGTTTCTTTGATCGTTACGTAGAATTTGAGGTGTTTTGTGACTATGAGAGAATAAGTAAACTGATTGGCGTGCACTCTATTTGCAATAGACTAATAATGTGTGATTTCATGCTTTTGAATCAGGTTGCTAATGGAGTTGCTATATTTGCTCAGGGCTGCTAAAGTTTGTATATTTACGTGTTTGTTTAGTCATTGTTTGTCATTCTGTTTACAGAACTCTTATTCCATTAGCCGTCTGCCACTGGTCGTTACCAAATTTGAAAAAAAAACTAAATAAATTTGAAATTGGTATTTTTGGACGGGCACAAACATTTAAAAAGTACATTGACATGTTCCATTCATTCTGACATGCCAGCACTTGTTCTTGTGATGCTAGTTCTTTTTATTTTGACGCAGTGAGACACTAAAACGGCGTATATAGCTCTTTATGTGTGCCTGATCGCAAAATTCACAATTTAACGTTTATTTTCTGAGCGATTCCTCCTTCTTGTGAAGTTCGTTAGCTCCATTTTGGTGTTAAAGGTCACTCATATCCTTGGGCGTCAGATTCTGAAACCAATGGTTAGATCAGTGCAAGGTAGCAAAACCTTCGCTTCGCGAAGCATTAGTCAGAGGTAAAACAGAAATACTTTTATTTAATTGATGGTCTAAAAAAAGTGTGCTTTATAAACGCGACTTATCTCAAAGGGCTCCGATACTAAAGAATTCTATACAATTCAGGACACACTATTAATCTTGGTCATGGCAGAATGCAGAACGCGATTGTACTGTAAGCGTGTAGCATGAGAAAGCTCGCGTGCTGCCCCGGAGGACATGAATAATCCTCAGTGATAGTTCTTTGTGGTAGACTTAAATTGCACCAGATCGACTCCATAACCTCTGCCTGCTCATTGATCGTGTGCACAACAAACAAGAAATAAAATTATAAAATCTTCCAATTAAGCTAAGTATTTTTTCCGCTTTTGTTTTTACCACCGAGTCGCGCAATAACGCTCCGCGTAAATTCATCGGTGGTCATAGAAATTATTAAAAAGCGAGAAAATATACACAAAGATATCACCATGCCCGTTTAGCTAGTGTAAAACGAAGCACACTCAAACGAAATTTTGAAAAAATTATCAAACACTGAATGTATTCTGTAATATTACTACATCTTCACTCTCGGCCTTACTGAGGTTGCCCAAGTAGAGACAACTTTAAAACTAGCCTTTCCGACCATCATTACAATGAACAGTCGGTTGTTCATGAGCGCAGCGAGGAAACGACTTAATTTATATTATTGTGATTATTGCAGTACCTGTTGGTTACGCAACATTTTGATGCATCGTTTGATTCTTGCCAAGATCTGAAATCTGAAAAAAGTCATTGACAACGTAAGGAAAGCATGGCGTGGTTCATTACGTTGACGCTTCACTCTTCCTGATTCGCTCTTCGAAATTCGTATCCCATAATGCTGTAATCTCATTGGTCGAAGGGCGATAATGAGATTCCCGGGGCTCGCGACGCCCTGCCGTTCCTAACGTTCCGGTGATTATACTACCCGAACTGCAGCTGGTGAATTTAACCTGACTTTGTCCAGCACATCCATTAAGCAAAAAGCAATTTAAACTATCAGACGCGGTTTAATATACTAATATTGAGAAAGACCTCTGTAGGCGGATTTTAAGCGTCGCTAAATTCGCTTCTTTTCAGGGTTTGTCTCAAAGCCAGGATTGCTCAGGACCACAAGACACATGATGCAAGACTTCTAAAATCTTGACTTCTTCACTACCCTGTTGAGAACAAAAAATGTGTTCTATGCTACAAATAAAGTCGGTTGCATGGACGCACAAATTATAGTCAGAAATTTAACGAAATATAAATAAAAACACTTCTTGAAAACGTAAACATTTACAAACAAAAAATGTAGATTCGATTCTCTTCATTTTTTTATAAATACAATTGGTGCCCATAAATTGGTACTAAAAGTTATCTTGAGTAAACCTAAAACTACCTAAGAATGTAGTTAGTACATTGCAGCAATCACTCGCATAAGAAATGTACCAGATCTAACCATACAATTTATTTACTGTAAGCTTGGAGGACCAAAGGAGTCTTTTTCAAGAGTAAACAATCCTCGCAAGACATATAACGTTTATTATAATGCATGCAAATACGGAGAAGACATGCTTCTAAAACGCTAGGAAACCAAGTGACAGTATATAACTCATTCGGCTTTGAGGGAGCGAAATCAATGTAAAATACCAAACCAGGCGGGCCACACAGCTGCGAGAGCTAAACTTTCAAAACATAGAACTCCGGCAACAATCTGGAAGTAATTTCTGACAACCAAAATTCAATCCCGTTCATGCATTTCTTGTTTGTCTCTTCTATATTTTCTAGGAGTTTATCTCACGAAATGCAACCTTCACGCGTAAAAGTTGAACGCCAAATTCAAAGTTCAACATTTCTTCTTGACTTGTAATATAAGAAAGGCTACTCGCCCTTCCTAAAAAGCACCTACGCTCTATGTCGTTACTATGCGTCACTGACTGGGACGTCCATGCTGCTCACAAATTTCGAAACCAGACTAAAGATCAGAAAAAGGTTGCATATAAGGTTCAGGTGTCAGCATCGCTACGCGAAGCGCTACCGGTAAAAGAAGACCTTCTGTTACTTCATTGATCCTCAAGAAAACGTTGGGCAAGCGAAGAGAGTTCGGGAGGCCTTTTCCGACCTCTCTTCATCTTCCAGCGATGTTCTGCCATTCTTCAAGGCTAGTGACACTCAAAACACTTCGCACAATTCATTGCTTTTTGACGTAATTCTGCTGAAATATTTCAAAGGTCTCAGTTTCAGATTTCGAGACATTGACGCAAGATCGGTGGTTAGCTCTCGCTATAGTTTGAAGTCTATTGTGAAATCCCCATTGTGTCCGTGCACGGGGTCTCAAAACTTGTAAAGCGCAGACGTAAATGTTCACAGAGCAAAGCCCTTAGGCTTAACGAGACACAAAGGTCCCTGTCTTCCACTACTGCGCGAGCACTACCGTGCTGTTTTTACGCTTCAAAGTTCAATCTTGAAACCTTTTGAATGGTACTCATATCAAAACCTTAAAGATATAGTCTGCTGCAAATATGAGCAAGTTACACTCAAAGATGTATCGCACTATAAATGCAAAATTCTTGTTTAAAATGTAAATAATTACAAATTTCAAATATATATATATATATGGGCGGTTTCATTTGGATTCGGGCAACGAGGTGCAATTGCATTTTTTATTTTGCTTCAAATTTTTATATTTCGTATCGCATGTTCCAATAAGAACAATCCTTTTTATTTTAATCTCCTGACACGTTTAGTTTCTGAGAAAAAGAAATATCAAAGAAGCGGGAAACAACGACGAGGTTTTGACGATTATCGGGTGTGGCGTTTTTTAATCACTCTCAATCTCGAAGTCTTTAAAAAAGAGCGTCTATATTTTTTATTGTAATATGTATGCAAGTAGGTAAAACGACATGATAACTACTATTTATTATTCGTCGCTCCAATCTTTGTAAAAATCCGCAAACATGCCTCCGCGAACAACTGTGACCTAAACTGCGGATTTTTTTTTTAGTCGACTATGGTTAGTAATGCTTTTAAAATATTACCACGTGTAGAACCTTTTATTGCCTTCAAAATTAAGCAAAGTTTGTGTCTTTATCATGTACGAGTACTGACAAATAAATTATGAAACAGAAAAGATTTTCCCTTTCCGTTCAATTTCAGCATGCTGTATTAAAAAAAAATTATTTTACGTCGCGTTTTTTGTTACAGTTTTTATTTGGCCAGAATACATTCCCTTAGAGGTATATGCACTGGTTTTGAGTTTTAAGCCTCTAAATATGCTAAAAAAGAGCAAATGCCGATGATGGGTTTATGGATTAAATTGACGATTGTCGTGTGTCTCGTTTTTTAATCACTCTCAAACTCAAAGTATTCATACAATAGCTTCTAAATTTTTATTGTGATATATATGCAGGTAGGTAAAACTAAATTCAAACTACAATTTATTATTCGTCGCTCCAATCTTTGTAAAAATCCCCAAACATGCCTCCGCAAACAACTGTGACCTAGACTGCGGATTTGTTTTTTTGTTTTGTTTTGAGTTGACTATGTTTAGTATTGCTTTCAAAATAAAACAGCGTGTAGAACCTTTCACGGCTTTTCAAATTAAACAAGGTTTGTGTTTCTATCATGAACGATTACTAGGAAATAAATTATAAAAAAGAGAAGATTTTCACTTTTTGTTCAATTTCAGCACGCTGTATAATAGGAAACATTTCTAATTTTCCATTTTTTCGCGTCGCGTTCTCTTCACAACCTTCTTCTTAGCCAGAATACATTCCGTTAGAAGTATATGCACTGGTTTTGAGTTGTAAGCCTCTAAGTATGCTAAAAAAAGAGCAAATGTCGATGGTGGTTTATGGGTTACAGTGATGTGATTGGCCTAAGCCATTTTGGCGCACGTTTCGGAGCAACCAAAACAGTGTTTTGGAGCAGCAAAGGTGGCTTTTGGAGGAACCAAAACACTGTTTTGGAGCAGCAAAAGTGGCTTTTGGAGCAGCCAAGACAGTGTTTCGGAGCAGCAAAAGTGGATTTTGGAGCAGATATTCTTAGGAAAATAAAAATATTTGTTTTAAGTGCTGTACAAACGAAGGGCACATTCTGCTGTGTTGTGTTCTGATGTGACGTGTTGTGACGGAACTCGCTGCCTCTGTTTTTACTGCTCAGACATACTCCAAGTGCACAGTGCTGTAGGCATTGCCAAGCAATTTCGAAAAACCGCTTGCCACCGTTTTACTGGTTCCCGACGTGCCAGATTTTCGTCGAAAGTAAGCAAACGTAAAACAATGAATTGCAAGGCGTCCCAGCTGGTGCCTCAGTCACGCAATCATGTTCGCATGCACGTGAGGCCAACTTCGGCAGGCTTGCTGTTGGGCATGCTTCGTCGCGCGAGCGCAGACAACAGCTGTCCGATCGAAACCGAAACCATGCCCCTCAGCTCCATCGCTAACTTATCCCCAAAATCGTACACAAAATATAACTTACGAGCAAGCGACACAAACAGTTCAGTGGCGCGTGCTTGCCAGGCCGGCAAACAAGGTACTAGCTAAACACACAAAAAATAAAGAACCTGAGTGCATCGATGCCAGACATTGTGAGCCAGCCTCAAAACGTTTTTGGAGCGCTTTGTGCAACGACTGAACTCGAGACAAACAAGCACGCTGTGCGGGTTCAGCGTGCAGACATTGCCTTCTTTGCTTTAGCTCACTTCTCTTTACCAACTTTCTTTCACGGCAGATTTTTCACGTAATGAGGTCCCTCTCGAAAAAAGACCCACCGAGAGGAACATAGATAATCAATATTTTGATAAAAGCAGTCTTTAAATTAAAAATGCATTTTGTAGTAACGTATGATTTAAACAAGAACAGGAATGTTGATGAACATGCGGCGGTACTTAGTTTCATTTTAGCAAGTACCATATCTGCAGTGATGTGGGGACGGCAACATTCGACGTCGCGCGACCACGGTGACTGAAAGGCAGTGACCAAATATAGTTGTCCCACGGCCGTTGCTTCAGTTCACAAAGTAACTCCTGCCGCGCAAAAACGTGGTTTCGTTTCACAGCATGACGGCATGGCTGGTACCCGGCACGCTAGCGTCGGAGCGTCTGCACACATCCGCGTCTATCGTAAAAAGGAAGAAACGGGAGACGAGACCCACAAGACGAGAGCGCGAAACGCGAGACGCCGGAAAACCATGCAAGACCGGGTGGACTATTGATGCACGGTACTTTGTGTCAGGTGGCCGCTTGCGCCACATAACACACGCCTGCTCAATTACAGTACTCAGTTCAGTTTAGGTTTTGAAAGGCGACCTAAATTGGTTCTTTGGCGCAGGCTTCGCGCAGATTACCCATATTTCTGGCGAAATGTAGCAGGATGTAGCAGGGTTAGCCCCTTGGCGCGGTTTGGCGCAATTGGCGCAGCAATCACATCACTGGGGTTATAGCTGTATATTTTATTCTTTATTATAGAATCTAAGGGACGCTCAATAAATAACCATATAAAAACATTGATGCCATTAGGCGTATAATAACAAGTTTGCAATTCCAAACGTCTAAACACTCTATGAAACTGCAACTGTCGAAAGCGGGTTTTCAGAGAATCTTCCACCGGTGCCATGACTGAAGAGGCCTCAAGCCTGTCCAA
This sequence comes from Ixodes ricinus, assembly GCA_037355805.1. Classification (NCBI taxonomy): domain Eukaryota; kingdom Metazoa; phylum Arthropoda; class Arachnida; order Ixodida; family Ixodidae; genus Ixodes; species Ixodes ricinus. Next base: position 23,516 of record JAZHYW010054341.1, on the reverse strand, counting down.
TCATGGCACCCTATTTGCTGCTTACGGTGTTGATGGCGCAAAAGCATTAATGGCCATACTGCGCCAAACAAGGTGGGTCAATAAAAAGGGGTGAGTTGAATTAAACTATGGGGGAATAGTTCTATAATTTGTTTGGATGTTTGGACGAAATCAGTGGTCGCTCACCAAGTAGCAAAGCAGGGTGAAATGGAATGGAATATTTGAAAAGATCAGAAAAAGAATTCGTGCTGCTGCCGAAGACCAGAACAAATAAATAAAATATGAAAAACAGTCAAAGGTTCACCGCAGCGCTCACATGACGGAGGTTCTCTCACCAGTAAGCAGGTAGCTATGTGTGAGGTAGGTGTGGCCAATTCTCAGGCGGCATAGCAGGACCTTGTGGAATCTATTTTTATTGTAAGATGTTTCCCAGGTACCAAGGTCTGGCTTGATGGTGTGAAGCTTATTGTTAACCTCTGAGTCCCGCTCAGACTGCCACGATCGCACGACTGCAAGTCTTGTAGGCATTTCTAAATCTTGGTGGGATGTGTACATGTGACATTGGAAGATTTTGCGAAGAGACGGCCAGTTTATCTGCAGCCTCGTTGCCGGCAATGCCCACATGGCTAGGAATCCAGCAAAACCTAATGTCGTGCCCATCCTGTAGGCCCCGCTGCACCTTAACACGCACAGTTAGGGTCAGCCGATTCTTTGTTGATAAAGTTGAAGCCTGGGCGAGTCGGCATGACATACTTAAAAGGTTAAATTAAAATCAAAAGATTGATAAAGTTGAAGCCAGGGCGAGTCGGCATGACATACTTAAAGGTTAAATTAAAATTAAAAGATTGATAAAGTCGTAGCCAGGCGAGTTGGTATTACACCCAATTAAAAGATTGGGTGTCATGTGTGTCAGCAGTCCTTCTGTTGCCTTACCTAGGAAGGAGATTAATTTTCTGGACGCTTGATTAGCTTGGTTTTCGCGCGTGCCCTCTTTATGTATTCTTAGAGGCGATACTTAGTTTTTTGTGCTTTTGTTTTGTGTGTTTGTTCTTTTAGGCTGATTTGCTTCTTTCTTGTTCTCAATTGTGCGCATATATATTGCACCGTTGCGTTCAATAAAATTTAGTTGTCAGTCAGAGCTCTGTCTGTGTCCTCCTTTACCCTGTCCGTTGTTTTTTGCGCTTTTTTAGCCTTTTAACTTTGTTGATAAAACAGAACACACAGCCCTAACAACACTCTGGGCATCTACAAAGATGATGGCTTTCTTTGATTTACACTGAACTATATAGTCAAGCGCCATGATGACCCCCGTATAGCTCGGCAGTAAAAATACTGGCAAGAGTGTTTAGACGAGTGACTTTGGAAAAACAAGAATGAAGAGTATACAGCCGCACCAACAAACATTGACGACTTTGCGCCATCAGTGTAAAAATGATTATAATCATTGTATTTTTTTTTCCAATGCAAAGAATTTCTGCTGTAAAATTAAAGGTGACTCAAAGGCCGCACAAAAGTTGGCTTATGGTTAAAGAGGCGAGAAAACCTAGAATTTTGAATATAACTATAAGTGGTGGAGCTGGGGTCCGACAAAAATTTTGTAAGCATAGGTGAGGCTAAGCAGCTATCACCTTTTTTCAAGCGACATTTCATGACAGTCAACATATAAGCTAAGCACCCTTCCCTCCCTGCAAGGACCCTTCCTTGCAGGAGAGAAGGATGCTTGCCAGGTTTCAACAGCGGTATAACTTCAGCCCGCTTCCATTCAACAGGGAAGTAGGCATCACTCCACAGGCCATTGAAGTAAGCAAGAAGGGCACTGAGTGACTCTCTATATAAGTGTCGGATCATGTCGTAGTGAATTCCATCAGGACCGGGGGCTGAATTCTTGCGGGAGTTCAGAGCCACTTCGAGCTCAACCATTGTAAATGGCTGATTATAAGATGCAACTCCTGTGAAGCAGAGCCTCGTCTTTTTCCATGCTTGCCTTACGCTTCAGGAACGCTGGAGAGTAATATGCGGAGTTTGAAACAGCAGCAAAGTTAGTGCCCAACACATTAGCCAGGTCTAACAATGAGGCTCCAGAAGAAGGAAAAAGGGGAATTGTAAAACAGCGGTATTTCCCCTCGACCTTGTGAAGTCGGTCCCACACTTCCTTTGCTGGAACATAGCTGCTGATGGAGGACAAGTAACCTCTCCAAGACTTTCCCTTTAGCCTGCTTCCGAGTCCAGCGGGCACAAGCTCTGCATCTCTTGAATTCATTCAAGTTCACAGACGTCGGGTATCTACGAAAGACATTCCAAGCCTTACCTTGGTTATTCTTTGTGGTGGAATAATTCTCATTCCACCATGGCTTACATTTCTTGGGGATGTTCGAAGACGTTTGAGGGATGGAGCAAAGAGCAGCACCAATTATATGCTCTGTGGCATCGTCATGAGTTAACGAAGATAACATAGAGGGAACAAGCTCGAATTTTGGCTAAAAAGAGCCCAGTCTGCTTTTTCTAGCTTCCAACGCGGAGTCCGTTTCATGAGACTGGGAATAGATTTCACGCTCTCCAGAGCAAGCGGAAAGTGGTCGTTTCCAAAAGGATTATTTAAAACGCTCCATGTGAAACGAGACACCAAGGATGGAGATGAAATGGAAAGATCAATATATCTAAATGAGTTGTGAGCTGCGCTAAAAAAAGCTGGCTCTCTGCTGTTCAGAAGACAGAGACTAGATGACAGTAAAAACCGTTCAATGACTTCACCACGCGAGTCCTGGCGAGTGCCACCCCACAAGGGATGGTGGGCATTAAAATCTCCTAGAAGTAAAAAGGGGTGAGGGAGCTGAGTAACTAAATCATGAAGATCATGAATATGCATTAGAACATTTGGTGGAATATAGATGGAAACAACGGCGATAAAGCGGTCCAAGAGGAGGCGTACAGCTACAGCCTCAAGGGGTGTAGAAAGAGGAATCTGGGAACAAGCAACTCCACTTTGGACGATCACCGTTACTCCACCAGATGAGTTTGATATGGAGCGATCATTTCTAAAAACTTGGTGACGACGGAAAACAGACACATGATGATCATTAAAGTGTGTCTCTTGTAAAGACAGAGCTGTAGGACGGAAGTCGTCCATAGAAAAAGTTAACATCGTCAATATTTTGTAAAAGGCCACGGCAATTCCATTGCATAAAAACAAATTTTCTCATTTTGTAAATTTATTAAAATCTTAAATAAAAAGAAGGGTAAAGAAAGAAACGAGTAGATTCGATCTCAAACAGGCAGCCACATCAACATTAGGCACATCATTTAGGTGAAATTACAGGTTTTTTTGCTTTTGTGCTTAGTCTTCGAAAGCTGCCACTCCATGTCGTCCTGATCGGATGCAGGAGTGGACAACTCTGTGCACTGCTCCATCGCCTCTACCTCTAAAAATGGGGCACTCCCTGTAGACCTGGGAAGGCTGGAGGCACAAGGTGGTAAACCCCGGCCCCGACCAGACCAAGCTGAAGAGGCGGACGAGGTACTGGGTGAGCTCTCACCCAGGTCCACCCGTCCCTGCCCCTTCGATGCCGGGAGAGCAGCACGAGGGTTGTGCCGCTCCTTGGCGGCGGAGGCCCTCTCCAGTGAGTTGGGGCGACAGTATCGCTCCTTCCCCACCGGGGGAAGGCGTCGAAGTCAGGACGGGCATTGGCATTGCCCGCCTGTCCTGAGACTTGGGGGCTGCTGATGTGCTCCCTCCAGAAGATTGGGGAAGCTGCTGCCCCTGCGCGGGGGGGGGGAGTGAGCTGCCCCCTCCCCCCCCACGCAGGGGCAGCCAACCAACTCCGACGCGGTGGAGGGCCCCTGCTCCCCGCGTCGGAGTACGTGCCTTTCGAAAGAAAGGAGAATCTTTGCTTTGCCTCTGGATACAATATGTTTTCTTTTGCTCTTAAGGTGAGGATTTTTTTTTCTTGTCGCCACGAGGGGCAAGAACAAGAGTACGCAGGGTGAGGACCCTTGCAGTTGGCGCAGAAAGCTGCCCCTTCACAGATGTCGACTAGATGGTCGTGGCTGCCGCACTTTGCACACGTCTCCTTCCTCGACAGCTGCGTGATCCGTGGATAAAACGCTGACAACGGAAGCACCGCTGGGGATTGGGGACATAAGGGCGGATGCGGCAGTTAAGGTATCCTGCCTTGATGGTTTCTGGCAGTGTGTTTCTTTCAAAAGTAAGGATGACATATATGGAAGGAATTTCCTCATCAGTTTTACGGAATATGATGCGCTTAACGGCAACAACGCCAACACCTTGGAGTTCCTCGAGAAGTTCTTCTTCACTAGTGTGTAAGAAGTCGTCCTCGGAGAGGACCCCACGGATGGTGTTGAGCGTGCGGTGAGGGCTAACCGACACTGTTACATCAAGAAAACTAGTCAGCTTCAGGATCGCTTCACTTTGTTTATTGGTGGTTACCTCCACCAGGAGGTCTCCGGAGTGCTGCTTTTTAGCCTTGTAGGGGAACCCAACAAGGCTTTCTAGTACCTTCGCAACAACAAAAGGCAACAGCTTTGCAACAGGGTTTTGTTCATCAAGCGAATGAACAACGAAAAACTTGGTAAATGTTTCTCCTTCAGAATCTTTGTCGATGGTCTTGGGTTCAAGACAACGTCTTTTAAAGGCTTGCCCTGAACGGGGTTTGGAAGAGAGGGGCGCCATATGAGGGCAAAGAGTGTTCGGAATCCGCGGTGCACCGCCCACCACCGAGCACAACAAGGGGTTAGGTAACGCACCATAACAAGAACCGCTTGGCTGGAGACATTACGCTAACAGTGCTGCCGGGAAACTGTACCCAAGTGTGGGTCAAGACAGAGGTCCATCGCCACCCAAGGTTAGCCCTTGCCGCCAAAGAGGGGTGAAAACGGAGTAAGAGAAATGTGAGAGAAGTAAAAGAAACAGGAAAGTTAAAAGTGAAAGATCGGAGGGGATAGTAGAAGGAGTGGCGACTAGACTGAATCATCCTGGCCGGGCCTTACCAGGGCTCCCGTCTACGAGAAGCAGGGGCCGAAGTGGTGTATTGCCTCACCCGGGAAGCCCCGAAGGGTCCAAACCTACCCCGGGGTCGACTCAACCACCAGGATGTCCTCTTTCCCGGACACGGGAAAGCCACGCACAGCCAGACGTGGGCAGGCGAACCCGCATGGCTCGGGGTCCGTGGTGACGCCACTCACCAAACACCTGCTTTCACAGGTGCCCCCTGTGGGGATGGCACCCTAGTGCTACATAATCTTTACTATGTTAGAAATGTCAAAGTATAATATTGTAAAACAATACAGTAAAATACATTTCCTATTGGAAGCCTAGGTTTATAAATCCGAAATTTTATATTTTTAATGGGAAATTCATGTTGATAACACAACAAAATAATTTTTATTTATTTTTGCGACTCTATTTTTTTACGTTTTTTTACTCCGCAAACAACTGGTGGGCTAAAAAATTTAAAAATGTTTTTTTTATAAAGTTGCTGAAACTAGACAGAAAGTGAAAATCTCTGTTTCATAATTTATTTATCAGTACTCGTATATGGTTAAGACACAAACTTTGCATAATGTGGAACGCAATGAAAGGCTCTACAGGTGGTATTATTTTAAAAACAATACTAAACATATTCGACTAAAAAAATCCCCAGTTTAAGTCACAGTTGTTCGCGGAGGCAGGCTTAGGGATTTTTACAAAGATTAGATCGACGAATAATAAATAGTAGTTGGAATACCGTTTTACAGACTTGCATATATATCACGATAAAAAAAAGTATCGAAGCTCTCTTTTGAATATCTTGAGATTAAGAGTGATTCAAAAAAGGCCACACACGAGAATCGTCCATAAACCCACCATCGTCATTTGCTCTTTTTTAGCATATTTAGAGGCTTTAAACTCAAAACCAGTGTATATACCTCTAACGGAATGTATTCTGGCTAAACAAAAAATGTGAAAAAAAGATGACGCAAAAAAAATTAAAAATGTTTTTTTTTTGTTTTTTATACAGCGTGTTAAAATTGAAAAAGTGAAAATCTTTTTTGTTTCATTATTTATTTCTCAGTACTCGTATATGATAAAGACACAAACTTTACTTAATTTGGAAGGCAATGAAAGAACGTTCTACACGTGGTATTATATTAAATGCTATACTAAACATAGTCGACTCAAAAACAAATCCGCAGTTTAGGTCACAGTTTTCACGGAAGCATGTTTGGGGCTTTTACAAACATTAGAGCGACGAATAATGAATAGTAGTTATAATGTCCCTTAACCTACTTGCATATATATTACAGAAAAAAATAGACGCTCTCTTTTGAATAATTCGAGATAGGGAGTGATTCAAAAACGTCACACACGACAACCCTCAAAACCTCGTCGTTCCTTCCCGCTTTGAGATTTGTTTTTCTCAGAAACTAAGCATGTCAGGACATTAAAATAAAAAGGATTGTTCTTCTAGGAACATGCGCCACGAAATATAAAAATTTGAGGCAAAATAAAAAATACGATTGTACCTCATTGCCTGAATCTAAATGAAACCGCCCATTATATATGGGTGATTTCATTTCAACTAAAGCACGAATTTCGGGTCAAAGTTTTAATTTTTTTCAAACATTATATGTTTGGGGAAATTCCTGTAATAAAAAAAACGCAAACGGCGAGCTCGTAGGATTTTTCGTTCTCAAGTTATGGACCGTTGAAGCGGCCAAGGTGGAAACTGACATTTTTCCAGCTTATCGGGGGTGCCATATTGGACTCCATCCCTTTTCCCTACTTTTTACGCAACATCAATATAACTTTTGGGAACACTCTAGAGATATGCTTTTTTTGTTCGTCAAGGTCATAACATTCTCAATGTTCTTTTTTGTATTTTTTATTTGTCAAACCACCTCTCTGCGACGATATTTGACGAAGTTCAGCAAGCTGTGCTGAGTGACCTAATCAACATATTTTTATTATCTTTATATCACCGTAAAGCTCCAATTAAGCTCTTTCTTTTGAGTATTATTTGATATTTTGCAGCCAGTATATGATGTGCTACATGTGCCTGAAAAACGAATATTTCGAAAAACTAGCAAGTTTGAAATCGATTTTTAAAAAACAAAAACACTTCTTTATTTTTTTTATTTACAGTTAGTTAATATAGTAGTCAAGAGGTTGAACTGGGATACGTAAGGCGCCCAAGGAACGGTACCGTCAAATGTCGATGGCTTTAGACGCAGGGTTGAAAGTCGGGTAGCGTTCTGTACCGGGGCTTGCGGTGCGCTGCTCCTCGAGTTCAGGGAATCGAGGACTCCAAGCGTTGAAAACGTTCTGTCATGGAGGCAGTGAAGTCCTGAATGGATGATGTCACGGTTTGTAGAAGCCGGTTCTCTCGTCGAGCGTAGGACGCTTCGGATTGTTGGAGCCAGCTTTTGAAGAGGGGGCATGAGTTGGGACGCTGTAGGGTCTGAAGAAGCGAGATTTTCGGCGCCGGTAGTTGCGGTGTGGTCGCCTTCGGGACTGGTAGGAGGTTCCATTGCCCGGGAAGGTGTCGGCCCGAACGGAGCTCCACTTCTGACACCAGATGTTACGTTTTAATTTACAAGAGGACGTCCATTACCGAATTACACCAGATTAGAAGTCTGTGACGTGTCGTCTGCCCGCGCATCGTCGTCGTCCTCGGTGAGGTTCTGGCACGCGCCTCAGCAACATCGTTACAGTATTTATAGAAATAAGCGATCATCCTTCCGAGACACTTCGCTTCGCTGGAAAGATGATCGCAGTTATGAGAACGTCTTGGGAGTCCATGACACTGAAGCTCTGTCCAGAAGATGCGCTCAAAAGGAGGAAATTTTAATATTCTCTTTCCTTTTTGCTGTGTAAAACCCACTTCATGCAGAGGCACATTTTATAAACATAAAAATTAACAAAGGACAGGCTAATAACATTTCGACATTTTATTAATGCCAAACAATAAAAGAGTGTGAAAGGAAACGCGCTCACTTACCGCAGCAAAGTACTTGCGTATATATGGTCAGTTATAAACACGAACCCTCAACTGCACGCTCGGATCCATCTACTTAAAAATAGCTCAGTGCCAACTGTCGAGAAAAACAAAAGGAACACACACGCAACGTTTCACTTGTCGAGGTTGCTGTGTAGAAGAAACAGAATGTCGTCAACAAGGAGGAATTCCGACTGGTTCGTCTATCTTAAACTAATACTCCGCTAATGAGAAGTCTCTCCGTTGGTGCACTTGGTGCTGAGATGGCGCTGGCACAAGTTCCACCACTCCAGAGGATCGAATTCAATCTCCTCGATATACTTGTAGGCGAAGAAGCCACTTGCAGACTTCTGCTTTCTTGTGGCTTGTATGTTTTGGGTTTTCTTTGCCCAAAGAAATGTTTTCCGCTCTTTCTCTGCAAAAGTAGCCTGATGCTCCTGCATTGTTTACTTTTTCTATGTATGGTTTTTTGTTGGTTTGTTTGTTTTTGGCGCGATAAAAATTTCAAAGCGATCTTTGGTGAGAATGAAATCTTACTTGACGTAAAGCACAATTTTCTCCCCAATCGGCAATACATGCAATGATGTACTTCATAGTATCACTCACTTATTCATTCTACATTATGCGGTCGCACACGTTTATGGGCAGCTTCCTGAAAAATGTAGATCCGGACTCGCGGATATCCGTATCCGGTTCCTATTCGCAACCCCTAGGCATCCGCATCCGATCCGCAATCAGCCAAATCTGATTAACCCTTTGATGCCCAAAACTTTACTTAAGTCCGGCACACCTACAAACTTTGGTGCGGATTTAGAAAACAAACAAAAAAACAAAAACTACCTTTATTTGTGAACGTGATAGTGATATGTTGCTCCTGAGCAACATTGGGCATCTGAGGCACTACTTCACGTGAAACGAGTGAAGACGGTTGCGACTTGGGAGAAGGCACAGGCGCATCTCGCATTTTGCTCAGTAGAGGAACGTGTAACCAGTTCTACTGCATTTGCACCATACCTCACATCCAGTGGCGTACCAACTTGCCTTTGAGTAGGGGGCAAACCAGATCCCCCCCCCCTCCCCCAAGGGCCTGGGGTGGTGCCCTTGATGTCCCTTGGGCCTGCCGGCTAGTGTTTGCCCTGCCCAGGGGCGGCTCTTTCAGGGGGAGGGGCAAAACAAATGCCTTGCCTCCCCCCCCCCAGACACACTTTGGAGAGCTAGGGGGAGGGGCAAGCGCCCCCCCCCCCCGGTTGGTACGCCCATGCTCACATCTTCTGTCGGTCTTGGCTTTAGTGGCCGAGTGATCTTGCTTGGAGATGCATTTTCATTTTCCAATGTGTCTTACCTTCTCTTATAAAAGCTTGGCCTTCACGTGTGCCAGGGCTTGTCCGATGTGAGAACCGAAAGCGAGCAGATAAAGGCTTCTTTTGATGCAGAGTTGCGTGCGGTGTCGCTTGTACACGAGATAAATACAGGGTGAAACAAGGAGACGGCGGTGCTCTTTAAATCGACCGGAAAATTCGGTTTCTTAACCTATCGTGCTACGACTTTGTGCAGCGTTGCCCATATTTTTCCACGCCGCGATCACCCCTAAAAAAGTTAAACGCGTAACCTGTAAGTCATCTGCTTTTTCCTGGTCATTCATTCCACGTACCATAATCGATTGGAATAATCTACCATCGCGCACCGCCTCAGAAAAAGACACCACGAAGTTTCAAGAACAAATTCAAAAATACTGATGCCGTCTAACTTTTGCTGGTTTTACATTGTTGTTTCCTCTTTTCCGGAACGTGCAGAGCAAATGTGTACTATTTTTGTTTTTACCTTTGACTCAGCTTTATTGCAGTGTGATGAGTGAATGTATGTTTTTTATTCGTTTTTGAGTGTATCCCTTTGTTTTCTTTTTATTATTAGGTGTATTGATTGTCTACTAGTTCCTATTGGAACGATTTATGTACCCCCCCTATGTAATACCCTCTCACGAGGGCCTTTAGGGGTATTATGAATAAATAAATAAATAAATAGATGGTGCATTTTTTTGTAAAATTTGCAAAGAACGAACTTACCTGAGGAAAAAAGTAAAGAAAGAAAAAAGCTTAGCTCCTATGGAAACGCAGCGACGCCACCGGTCTTCAAACAACACGGCGCCGTTTCGCACGGGAGACAAGAGATGGCGCCACGAACGCCGCCACGCAGAGCCGTATATTAGGAGAGTTGGGGACAATGGGCGGAGTAAAGGCCGCCGCCAGCGCCGAAAACTCCCCCGCGGATAAAGCGTAAACTAAAGATACGACACAGCGTTGACCAATCAGGAGACCGCGATGTCACAATATTGCAAACGACATTTAAAGCGTGAAATAGAAGCGTTCAATCTCGGCCTCTCTACTCCATCTCACAAATGTCTGCAGTAAAGACAAAGGCACAGGCGCGTGAGCTTAGCTCAGCGAAATGCTTTTGTTTGTACGAGAACTCGTGCATAGGAGGCACTTTCCAAAGCCACGCGCTCGTGCCCATGCCTTTGTCTGCACTGCTGATGTTTGTGCAGATGGAGTATCGGTGACAGTTTTCTCCGGGCCGGCTTGCAGAACAGCGTCTCAGCTGAGACTGGCTGAAAGAAAACAGTGCAAGAGGTGGGGCGTGTGAGCGTCTTAAGACGCGGAGTCCCGCTCGGCTAAAAATTGGGTTGTGTGTATGTTTATACAGCCTAGAACTTGGTCTGCCTCCAAGGGCGACGAGTCTCCCAGCTGTAGATGAGCAATTTAGCCAGTGCAGTACAAACCGCTAGCCTGGGGTCTTTAACGTGCGTCACGCAGTAGTGATACACGACCGCACGCCGGTACGATGCTCATCCAGATCGAAACGGGCAGGGCGTGGGATTGAACCCAGGATCCTGGGTTCTGCAGCGCGAGCTTTCGCTCCACGTGCTCCGAGCTGGTGTGCGCTAGACCACTCGGCCACCGATCCCCCTCCCGCTCGGCTCGTTCCCTAGCTTTGGCAGTGCTTTCTTTTTCCGTCTCGGCTGAGACGCTGTTTCTAGCAAGTCGGCCCTGGTTTGGAGCGCACGTTCGTTTATTCTACACTTGAATTCGCAACTTTCACGACCTATAGGGGGCGCTCTGGTGCCTATCAAAATGGCTGTCATCTGGATGATCGTCGTAGAACAGCAGTACGAGGCTGGATCTGCAAGGCGTGAGTAATTCTAGTTTTGCTATGTACCAGCAATATTAGAGCCCTAGTTTATTTTTTCACGTCTGGAAGGTGTTGGCAAGCACCTTTATTGTGAAGCTGATCATCCAGGAGCTAGGGAGCGCGATTCTCACACCGCGGTACCGGACCATCGCTGAAAGTTGCGAATACTGGCGTGACGAAAACCTCTACATGCGCAACGTTTTCAGTCACCGAGAGCTACACCTTTTCACTCTAGCGACGCTAAAACGGCTTAAATTAGTCGTGTCACAAATTTAGAGCACACGACCACCGCTAGGGTCTGTTTCGCGGCCTGTGGTTGGCCCCGAGATCATCGCCTATTCAAACCAATGTATGGCCAAACTCTCTTCAATAAACGGCTCTGGCCAACGAACGAGCATACGGCTACAGTGGCTTAAAGGGGGTAGTGTAGTTACCGCGTAGCCTCCACCATGCATCGGGAACGGCCGCTCCTTGGAAGACGCTGTAGGTGGCGCTTCGATCCGCAGCTGTTGGGTGCCTCCATCAGCCGGCAGATAGAGGCACCCTAACACGCTTCAGAACTAATACCAAATACCTCAAAAACAATTATTTGTTTCCAGTGAGCTTCCAACGACATGATTTGTGTTCGAAGGGGAATAACAATGTGAAACTAGCAGACGAAAGTGTAGTCGACGGCTGCAAATCGGCCGGAGCTGGCCGGAGACCGAGCTGACCGAGCGGCCAAGCCGGAACGACGGTGCTGCAAGCGCCAGCGCCACCCGCGGCCGTCTTCCAACGCTGTGCCGCTTCTCCGGTTTCGTTCGTTACACTACCCCTTTAAGCCACTGCAATACGGCGCCGAGAGCCGGCACTTTAGCGGACGATCCTTTCGACTCAATAGCGGCTCGCGTTCCGCAGGCGGCGACAGTCGCAGAAACAAAAAAGGCGCGGTAACAATAAGGAACTGCAGTTCCTTGTCTGCTAAACACGCCGGCTCTCGGCGCCGTATGCTGGTTCGTTGGCGCAGAGCATCTGCGTTGGCGCAGAGCCGTTTATACTGAGAGAGTTTGGCCAATGGGCGGAGCTTGTTGCCCGCTAGAACTAGCGGATTTCGCGATAACACAAAATGGCGTTACTTCTTTCTCTTCTTTTTTCCTGAGAAATCGCATAGAGTTCCTATGAGTCAGAGCCACAAAATGGCGGACGGAATTAGTCATCCCCCGGTTATCAGACTACGCTGCTGTGGTTGCCAGACTGTCAAAATATCCTTAAAAAGGCCAAACTCTCTCAGTATAAACGGCTCTGCGTTGGCGGCGTTCGTTGCGCCATCTCTTGTCTCCCGTGCAAAACGGCGCCGTGTTGTTTGAAGACCGGTGGCGTCGCTGCGTTTCCATGGGAGCTAAGCCTTTTTCTTTCTTTACTTTTTTCCTCAGGTAAATTCGCTCTTTGCAAATTTTACAAAAAAAATGCACCATCTGTGGGCAACGCTGCACAAAGTCGTAGCGCGATAAGTTAAGAAACCGAACTTTCCGGTAGATTTAAAGAGCCTGCCGTCTCCTTGTTTCACCCTGTATTTATATTATATTTTATTTTTATGTGCAAATATCATTTAACCATAAAAGTCATTCATATTTGAAGATTCTAGCCGCGGGTTAACCATAACAGATACGCCACCAATTTTTCATCACCAATACCAATGCTACCCACATATGCCCGATGTTGCTCCTGGGCAACATCATAGTTGTCAGGCTGCTACTGAGCTTTCACAAACTGTAAGTTCATTTTCACTCCCCATACGTCTCTTTTAGTCAGTCAGTGGGAGATTTCAATCAAGGATTTGTTTCATTATCACATCCTGCATTTGTTTTCATCGATGTTCGCTTACCTGATACAGTGGCAGGACGAGGTCGCTCACCGGTCCAGACAAGTGAAGCGGAAGAGTGAAAGCGGACAAGTACCGCCCTCTTTTTTTATTTCTAGAAGTTCAGGTCGCCTCGGCCTTGCGGCTGATGGCGCTAATTGCATAGATTAGCGGGTTTCGGGGAAGAAAAAAATCATGTTTGAGTTGTTGCTCCTGGGCAACGCTGGGCATCAAAGGGTTAATTTGCTTCCTAACGCCATGCAGCTCGTAAGCTGCCACCTTTGCGACCAGGCGATTGGGTGTGGATTCAGTCTGAGAGGTAACCAGCTACCGTGCTCAGCCAGGGACAACGACCTCGATTATACGTTGTTGAGGAAGACCATGGTGGAGCAGTCTTGCAGCGAAACTGCAGGGAACTTGTGGTCTTCACATCTTCACGTCGCCTTTTCTGCTACAAGCAGCTGAAGGAGAGCACGTATACGCCGTAAGGCACCGCAGCGGCCGAAGCAGGCCACAGGCACCAGGTGGTGCATACCAGATTCGGAGTTGGACGATCGGTGGTTCCGCCTAAGCTGTTGAACTCGTAGTGGCGCCAAGCTTGCCCTCAGTGTGGTTAGTGGACTGTTCGGTCTCAAGAAAGGAAGATGTAGAGGCTGCTATTCAATAGTTAGTACGGTCTTGAGGGGCAGGGTGGCGCCTCCCCCGGACTCCCATATATGTACGATAATCGAGTTGAGTAAAGACACTTTGGTTCACGTCCAACGAAAGCACACTGTATCTCCGCGTCCCTCCGCCCTCGATTCCTCGTGGGTTCCAGCGCGGGGTCAAGCGGCAGCCACGTCGACCACGGTAAACATAGGCTTAGTATTTAAGCCCACAGTTCTAGCCTTACGACGAAAGCGGCCGAAAAGGTAGTTGCATCTTTTGAGCACAGCACCACAAATTGTAAAGCGCTTTTTTTTTTTTTGCCGTATTCAGCATGTTTATGGTAAATCGCTACCTGTTCAGTCCTGGAAGATGTTGGTCGCGGTTATTTCTCACATCAGTAAGATACCATCAGCCCTTGAGAACCGCGATCGCGAAGCGGGAACATGCCAGGTGTCTACAGTGTCCTAGAAGGGGTGTAGTGGCAAATGTGGCGCGCTCTCCGTGAGGCCTTCGATGCGGATGCCGCTGTGCGGCACTGGCGTAGTTTCGCCAAGCAGTAGCTTTAGCGAAATGGAGCGTCGGCTACTTGCTCGTGGTCCTACCTCGTGATGTTTCTATGAGAGCACACCATTTCATCAACTCTGCGCTCGTCAGACTGAACGAGAGTGTTTCAGTTGCTTGAAAGTTGTCATGCAGAGGCGATGTTTCTCGTTGTTCTACACGACCCAAGTGGCAAGCTTGAAACACCGCTATGACGCTACAACAAAAGTAAGTACGAAATATAGACCGACGCGCGGGATTGACGCTACTGAGTTGCGACGGTGCTGAAATAGCGCCGGATCGGACAGGCGCGCCAGGTGTGAGAAAAACAGCGGGAGCTTTGCATGTGCGACACAGCATTTCTGCATGCCGCAAAGTTGTGTGGCTGTTGATTGTACCGCAAGGTACTGAAAACGTAGTGGAATAAGCTTCCACAAGTTCCCGGCGGATGCTGACACACGCAAAAAACGAATAATCTGCGCGGATCGAAAAAACATGCATGGTCGCCTCTTCGGACGACTGCTTGTATGACAAGCCTTCATTGAAGTGAAGTGCTCAGCTGCCGCTGCAATCTATATTCCCAGCACTGAATCACTCCGATGTGTAGGGAAACCGTCATCTAATCCAGAACACTCCGAGGTTGCTACGGTGTGCACACAAGTTACCCTACAAGACTTCCTCGGTTTCTTGCTACACCCAGGCATCGTGGAGTGTAGCAGCTGCCCGTCGCGACGGCATCACCTTAGTGCACGAACGACGCACAACGCGGCGCCTTGAGGCGTCCGGAGCTTACAGTCCCGTATCAAGCCTTTGCAGTAAAGAAGTGCAGTTAAATTTCCGACACGAATGACTCCCGATGTATTCACACGCATGGCGCTCAACCAGTTCTTAGCAGACTCGAAATGGTTGCAGGCCTCGAGAGACTACTACGCTTGCTGTTTGTCGGCCGTAAATTAGCTCGGCGAAGAGACCACGCAGACGACAACGTACGCCATCGAGGTTGGCGCCAGGAACTTGACCGACTTTGCGTCGGAGCACCAGGCTCTCTTGCTCACGGCGTTGGGATCCTCGAAGTCAACGCCGTCAACGTCCATGTTGTCGCTGTATCACTGCTGCTCGAGCTCTGGCAGCGAGCGCCAATAGACAAACCTAACAAATAGCAAAATACGACACAAACCAAATGCTAGAAAAGCCGTTGCACACACAGACAAAAAGAGTATATTCTTACACCCCTTGTCACATATAATACACCCCAAAACGTTACTTCGACGTACATCGCACGGACGTTGAATCGACGGTATACGAACTATCACGAGCCGCTTGATAGCCGAGTTGTACAACTTAGTAAAATAACTGACTGACTGCACAAAAAAAAAAATCGGGGTTTTTGTGACTTCATACTGCAAAACCTCACTTTTTTTTTTAATTGTAGTTTTTGGATGCGTAATTTAGCTGTTTAATATGTTATATCCCACCGTCATCAAGCCTCTCGTAAAATTTGGGGCCATCAGTTCGACGTCAGTGCACTGTACGTTTTGGGGTGTATTATATGTGACAAGGGTTGAAATGGCTACACCTTTCTTAAAGAGCAGCTTCGGTTAGTGAACGTACAGCACGCGTCGCAGCGCCTCGGCAGACATTATTTTGCATATCGGAGCAAGCTAATATCCCTTGTTGAATATAAAGAAGCAGAAAACGGCAGACAACTCGAGCACGTGTGCTCGGGCTACGACCAGAAGACGGGGAAGAAGAAAGAGCTGCTCCGGTGACCACGATCGCTATCCAGTCTAAATACTATTTATAAACCTATATTTTCCCGCTCCGAATCAGTTCGGACTCGAGCTTTTGATCTTATACCCCTGCCCCACGGTTTTTTAAATGGCGTTTAGCCTGAAGCTATTTGATGAACCGGTGAACAAGCCTATGCCGACTGGAGCCTGCAGAGTCAGAATCGCAACCGGATTCGCAGCTCACCCGTATGCGGCATACGGCGGCATACGGCGACAACTCGAGGAATCAGACAGCCGCGAACAGTAAAAATCTTCACACTGCCCATGTTTCTGACACCACAATTTTCTCGTGTTTTCGAAGCTTCTTGGTAGGGATTCCCCCTTCGCCACTCCCCTGTGCTCATTCAAAAATTTATATCCTCTAATAATAAACAAACATCCGTCATGTAAAACGTTTTCTAATCTTCGTACGTTACTGAGATAAGTCCCTCGCTTAGGTATACGAAGGCATTGGAACCCTACAAAAATCGCTTGAATAGCGAGCGGCACCGCCGAAACCGATTCCCGTTTCTAAGCCAAAAGACGAACGAACCGATCTATCAATCGATCAACCGAAGAAAGAGCGAACGAACCATTCAATATGTAAATAGAGACATGAATGGACAAACACTCACAGAATACGCCACGAGATACGAGCATAAGCAACGGCCACTGCGTCGGCCTTTTTTACCCTTACAAAAAGATCTCCCTGTCGGCTTGCGCTGATCGTCATCTTTCCTAAGAAACGCAGAAGAACGAACCGATTGAAATACCACGCATCAAGACACAGCAAAATGGTCGGTGAGAAACGCCTAGAATGTATGCCCCTCTGCGTCACATGTCCCCTACTCTCGTGTCTCGATTCGCGCCTCTACATCCGTCCTTTCCGCTTTGGTTTATCTTACGCAATTTGCAGCGCTCGGTCCGACCTTGATTTATAAATGAGGCTTGTGTATCCGCTCCGAACGAGCGATACGCACGCAAGGAGCGTGCAGCTATCGCTAAACCAGCCCAGTTGCCCCGCCAGCGCAAAGGAGAGCTCCGAATCGCCACAGCCTGAAACACTTTTTCCGTACAAGGGCGAGGCAATCCGCGGGACTAACCATGGACGCGAGGGTTTCAAGATGCGCCCTGCTCGCATACCTGACGATGCTGGCTACTGGATACGCTGCGGCCAGTGGAGGTAAAGTGCTTTCTGCTATAGTCGCTGACGTCTTGAGAAACGCAGGGTGTGGTGAATCCCGAGCATCTTATTACCGCTGCTTAGCCAATCAGGTTGCGCGTCAGCAGACCAGAACGCCGCACAACCAATCAGCAAGCAAGAGACATGAACGTAATAATCTGCACCTTGCGTTTTCTAAGTTGTCGGTGACTCTACGGTATGTTGCAATGCCAGAACTGCCGCGTAATGGAGTGCCGCTCCTCTCAATGCCCAATGCGCCGAGTTTGCATCAAATTTTAAAGAAAGCATTTTTTTTTTTGCGTGGGGTGGGGTGCATTAGTTATGAACAAAGGGCATTCTTGATGGACGCCCTTCCTTTTTCGTGACGTCAGAAGAACTAGGACGGTGTGTTCGTACTGACACAGTTTACGTTTGTGGAATCGGGGGTCGAGCGCTTCCCGTAGTTCTGGCGTATACTTTAAGAACAAGGAGCAGATTTTAATTTTATATTCTATGCAAACTAAAAAGTGCAGAAACCTAAGCTGCACATCACTTGAAAGAGGAAGGACTGAAATTCAAAGTTCTATGGTCCTTGGAGGTCTCTGCGCCGAACATGAGCACCATGTGTTGCGCGACGAACATCAAAATGTCATCAAAATGAACATCAAGAAATGGACTAGTCCATTTCTTGACACACGCGAATTAACTGGCCCTTAGTTTTCAGTTCACAGCTTCAACTCCATATTTAATATCTTGAAGACCTACCAAGCTTGGGTGGGCTGGCTTCCAGATACGTAGAAACTTCCTCTATCCAGTGGTGTACGGAATGTGCTTCTCTCTTTTTCAAACTTTTCTTTTTAATTAGAATCTGAAATTTGATTTTTTTTTTAATAGCCTTGTTTTGCAAGACACAACCTACTGAGGAAGAAAAAATTACGGCGAATCTAATTTCTGAAAGCACGCCAAAAGGCAATCGATGAAATGTACAAAAAATCTTGTTCCGCGAATGACGATGCCCAGAAGAAGGTTTGTCTCAAAAGCGCAATCTTCACAGGGACAGCGTTTCATGCGTTCGCTTTTCGCCAACAGACAGCGGCTTGTAGACACACAATCTAGTATACGTTACTCGAAGAAAAAAATAATCGATTACAATTAAAATTACTTTTGGCTAAAAGTATCGAATCAGATTACTTGATTACCTTAAAAGAAAGGTTATTGACTGTTACTTGGAAAAGTAGAGCCGTCGCTTTTCCAAATACTTCAAAGAGTCAAAACAACAATTTTTTTTTGCAGGTTTGAAAACGGGTTTTGTACTGTCCATTGTTATAATTAGAATCACCGAACTGAGCCATGAAGTACTCATCTTCGCACATTAATTATGGTAAAACCATCATGCTGCCGGAGACTTGGTTCGAGGATTCATTGCTAGGAAAGTTGTACAAACAAAGGACGCGATCAGTAAGGGGAGGAAAAAATAGTAACGGTTACAAGTTACTGCAATAACTCTCAATACTCACAAAAGTAATCAGATTACTCTTGTGATTCCTTCCTATTAAATGTAGTTAAATGTTTACAAAACTCACCAGGCAAAGATAGTGGCGCGCAGGAGTCCAGTTTACCCAGCATCGGTTGGATGGACAGAGGGGATGCATACAGTGCTAACGATATTGGTTGAATGAGAGCGCGCTCCCTACGACAGCTTCAAAAATGCCAGTTGTCACCAACCTTCGTCATTGTGGAGGAACCTTGACTCCACCAGGCTCCGGAGGCTCGGACAACGACGGAGAAAATGCCATTCTTCCATGCGGACAAGGCGAAGTCTTCAAGGAGTGCGAGAGCAGCAGTTGCGCCGAGCTGACTTGCGCGAGTCCAGAACCCACCGACGAGTGCTCCAGGGATTGCGTCTTTGGCTGCTTCTGCAAGGACGGGCTGTATCGCAACACCGAGAAGAAATGCGTCTCCTTGGAGAACTGTTCGTAACTGTGAGGGCAGAAGAGCTGAGATTCAGTTGAAGTGACTCGCTCTTCCTGGTTTTAAAAGGTGTTACGGTTTGCGCCAAAGTAAGATCATACAAACCGCTGAAGGATCGAGAAGGACACTTGCATCTATATAGATATTGTCCTTGCTTACAATTGTGCGCGGTTTAGTTAAGGCGTCTTTTCGTGATGGTTACCTTGGATACGCATGCTGATACACCGTTTTGTGATGCAATAATAAAATTGAAGATTTTTTCCACAGTCTTTCTGGTTAATGTTAGTTTGAGACAACCTAAAATCGTAAACATAATTAAAGAGGGCGTAAAGTGGTTTAGTTTCGTTTGCAGACAATGCCCCTAACTTGGGATTTTGTCAACCCCAACCTCATATGCCCTTTTACATTTCGATATTATCTCCAGCGTCATACAATAAAACGTGTTCGTTATATTTGTCTCGGGGAAGTTTAGATAACGTAGTCAAGAAGAATGCCATGATCCAAATCCAACCGAATGTTACGCTTAATACAGGAAAAGTGCAATAAATATTCTACTTTAAATGAAATACTGCTGGAATAGTGCTTTCTTTGTATTCAGTTTCACCACATGTACTTTTTTACTGTAACATATGCTTCAATTCTGCAGAACCGCAAAGTGTAGAGAAAGAGAAGATAAATTATGGTTTTGGAGAGATGGACAGCCTTATTTAATGTAACATGTTTCGCGGTGTTGGTTAAGTACATCTAAATAGTACTCTGAGTAAAGTACGAAGTAAAAAAGGTGATGTACGTCAAGTAAAGTTGTAGGTACTATCGTGGACACTGTTAGCTATAACACGGCAGCGGCGGCCGTCCCGTACCCCCAGCGCCTCATAGCAGGCGCCGTCCGAAACTCCGCGCATGCGCCGTGTGGCGGACTCGCTCTTCCCGCCTGCGAGCACACCCTCGCTTTGTCGTCTGCTAGGCACAGAGCAGACGACGCCACAGCGCTCGCCAATTTTCCCTGAACACGGTTCAGCGAACCACCGAGTAAGAGGTGTCCACGGTTAATTCCCTGACTCCACTGGCTAAGGATAATCATCGCCACTAATTGTAATATCACGGTAGACTACATTTTTTTTATGGGACAAACTTGCAGTTATACTCCGTTTCACTTTAGGTCTAAGCGCAGCGGACGCTACGAGACGATAGGGCCAACCAAGCAGCGACAAAAGCGCACTTTTTGCACCTTATTGTGTCCCCCGGTGATGCACTCCGTGACGTTGCACTTTTGCCGCTATTTGATTGGCTCTGTCGTTTTGTAGCGTACGCTGCACTCGGACTTAAGGTGAAACGGAGTATAACAGTCTATTTCTGTATCACACCTGCTGCGCTCATACTGGTTTGCGAACGCATATTGTTAAAGATGCATTGCAAAATCCTGTTTCTGAAAAAGCAAAAAAAAAGTAGACAGGGTTAATGCCTTAATGACTCTGCAATCTGCCCCAATAAAAATCGCCGATTTAAAATGAGTTTGAGACCAGTTCGCAAGAGCGAGGGTACCAGACGAGCAGCACTGTGGCATCGCCTGCTCTGCGCCTAGCAGACGACAAAGCGAGGGTGTGCTCGCAAACGGGAAGAGCGAGTCCGCCACACGGCGCATGCGCGGAGTTTCGGACGGCGCCTGCTATGAGGCGCTGGGGGTACGGGACGGCCGCCGCTGCCGTGTTATAGCTAACAGTGTCCACGATAGTACACTGGGGCCAATGTACGTACTTTTAAAGTAATGTACAAGTACTTTTTAACAGAACCTTTCATGATGCCCTGTTATTCGCCTATACAATATTGTTTCTTAACTGGTATGCATTGCCCCAGGGGTTTACCAGGGGTGCATCACTCGATTTTGGAAATGACGGCGAATATTGGATAAAGTCATGTGACCACAAAGCAGTTATTTTCCTGAAATGGCGCCAAATTTAGAAGCCCATCCAACAACTGAATTTGGCGCCGCTTGCACTGGCTTGTAGCACTCAAGAGGGTTAATATCAGGAACGAGTATGACGTCAGCCCCATGGCCTCTGTAAGCAATCCTTTCGTAGATTACTGTCATCTCCTCAACGAAAAAGACAGTAAGTGTGTATGCGAGCTGGTGATAATTACTCACAATGTGACACCTGAGATTGTGGTGCGGAAGAGTTAAGGAACTTTCAACTCGAAGGAAAGACAACAGAGGAGAACGCCTCAAAACATTAAGACGTTCTCCTGCTGTCTTTTTTTTTTTTTTTTACTTGAGTGATTCCTAATATTTCCGCGCCAGAGTCTCGGGTGTCACATTGTGATTAATTGTCCTCTCCCGATATTTTTAACCTCCTCGCAGGCGCTGACTGAGCGAGAAGTATTAAGAGTTCGAAAAGCTGCGAGAAAGTCGCCCGGAGCGACACGTCGTCTGCTCGCGGTTTTGGTGAGAGAAAAATATTCGATCCCAGTAATTCTTCAGAGGTGACAAAGCATCATTTCTCAATCAAATTTAAAACACCGAATTTGGGGAATCTACTTTAAAGTCGGGAGTTGTACTTTCCTCGGAAATTACGCGATAAAATCATTTTAAGTAAAGTACAAGTACGGTCTCCTGCATAACGAAAGACTCACTGGAAGCGCGTGGCCTAGACTGTGACTGGCGAGGGCATTGTGCGCGCTGCGGGCGATTCCATTCTACTCCGAAGGGAGGGGCTCCCTGGGGGCTCAGCTAAAGCACAACACGCGCTTATAATAGTTCCATGGGTAAAAGGCTAAAAAAATACAACGGACAAGTGAAAGAGACAAACAACACAGAGCGCGAGCGCTACTTGCAACACTTTTACCCTCGGAACTATGAATCACTAACTAGCCCGAATGCATACCCTTCTACGAGCTTATCAGTTTCTGTTTCGCGGCGCAGAGCACTTCGTCATCGTCATGCCACAGCTATCTCATTCTGATCCGTGCCATCCTTCTAACCAATGAATGCGCTCTTCAACGAATTTTCTCTTTTAAGTATAGGACTCAAGTACAAGTTATTTGTTTATTTGGCAGTGCCTGTTCCAACAGTTAATACCAGAAACAAGTGATAAAGAACAGCGATGACTCGTTTCCAGCCGACGTGACCATATCTCTAGGCATGACGCCAATGAAGAGCACTTTTCTGCTAAAATGAAACCAAAAGCTGTTAAGCGTATTCAAGCCCGCTTGAGCACCGAGTGAGTGTCCTCATGCTCGAGGCAGAAGGGAATCCCCAGAAGCGCCCGCCGCGTTCTCGGGCACGCGCTTCCCGTGGGTCTTTCGTATTGTAGGAGACAGTACATATTCAGAGAACGTGATGTTCTCAACAAAACGAAATGGGCCAGCAGAGCGTGTACTTTCGCGAATATACTGCTACTTCAGAGATTCCTAGAGTAACTAAATGGCGGAGCCATAAGATTACTCTAGACTCGAGTAACTGTTTATGGAAGCCTAGTACGCTAGAGTGACTGTATGTGATCTTAAATCTGAGCGTACGCAGTTACTCTAGCGAGGCAATGCGCGCCGCTGGTCCATTTGGTTTCGTTGAGCACTGTACTTCATATAATGTACACATTTTCTTAACCTACTTGAACTAGTACGTTAAGTAGAATGTACTTGAAAGTATTTCCCAACGTTGATATTTTCATGGTTCAATTACCTTGCGTGTGATTAAAGCCGCTTTTCTAGGAAGCTCGCTGACATATCGAGGATCATATTCCTGCTCATTTTTTGGCATATTATCTCAGGAGATGTAGCGGGATTATTTTGTTACTAAAGATGACCGCCTGATTTTATGTCTTTAAAAATAAATTACCTTAAAGCGGCAGTAGAGACCTGTGAGTTCGTCTTCTTGACGGCAAAAATCTCAATCTACTCGCTCCAAGTACATGTCCTAAGGCCCGCTTCAGACGGGGCAGTTTAAACCAGCAACTTGACGTCGCAACACCAGCAAGACGGGCCGCCCGCGCTCACACGCAGGAACCAAATTGCTACAACTTGCCATCATCATCATTCAATTTGATTTTTCTTGCACTATTTAGAGGCACAGCTACGCGCTAAGAACGTGATTTTATATCTTTGAATGGCGTTGAGAATACTAAATCATCTTTCTGAAAAGGTTTATTTCCAAAAACAATTAATTTCAAACCAGAACCAACTCTTTAGCTGTCATCATCACCACCACAGGGGTGTCACGCGAAAATATCGCGTCCCTGATTGGCTACTGCCGCTCCAAACGTCTCCGAGTTGTCCGAGGTGCTCGGCCGTTTCGAAGCCGACCCGATCTCAGCAATTCGTGTGGATCTAGGGAAAGCTATGGGAACAACCCGCCAGCAACCTCGAAATGGCTGGAAAAGTTACCCTGTCTGAAGCAGGCCTATAAACCCAACATTCTAATTATGTGCGATTCGTTT
>JAZHYW010054336.1:0-30687 GCA_037355805.1 Ixodes ricinus | reverse complement strand
ACTCGGGCTGCGCGGATTCCACCCAAACGACCCGCGCCCCCGGTATGGCGAACGCCCACGGGAGATTAACGAGTACCTGCGACGACCTCAGTCCCCGAGCCTGCGTCCCGCCGAAAGTTCCGGTCGCCTTCGCCACGACATCCAGCTTCGGCGATGCACCGGCCCCGACGTGAAAGCCTGTCGCCCCTCTCTTCACGCCAGTGAAACAAGACGCGGCGACCCCTGGAGGTGGAGTTGCCGAGGACGACCGTCGCCAAGATCCTCTCACGAATGTCGGAGGGCCCAACACTCGAACGCTACCAGAGACCGAAACAACGCTTCTGCAACGGTGTCCAACAACCTAAACGTCGTCATCGACGGCCACGACGCATCAGCACTCGTGGACACCAGAGCAGACTACTCAGTCGCTGAGTGGGAGGCTCTCCCGCCACCTTCGAAAAGTCACGACGCCGTGGGAGGGACCTCAAATACGCACCGCCGGAGGGCACCTCATCACACCAGTCGGGAGATGCACTGCTCGCGTCGAGATCCACGGTGAGACGTGCACTGTCGGGATTTGCTGCATCCTGCAAGACTGCTCGAGGGACGTTATTCTCGGAATGGACTTGCTTTGCGAGTAGGGCGCCGTCATCGACCTCGGGGCAAACCGACTCACTCTACGAAAACCTGCTTCACCAACGGAGGAACCAAAAGCGACGTCATCCGCGGTCCGAGTCCTCGCAAGTCACGTGAACTTACCGCCGCGGTCGAGTGTTTTCGTGCCCGTCGGGAGCACCGAAGCGTTCTGCGGCGAATTTCTGCTCGAGGCGAGCCTTCAGTTGCTTCTAGGAATAGGCGTCGCAAGAAGAGTAGCTTAACTTCAGGATGGCCGCACTGTGGTGCTCGTGACGAACTTCCGCAACGAAGCGCAACACCTCACGAATGGCAGGTTCAGCCGTTGGCCACGTCCAGGAACTCCGAAACTCCGCCGAAACCGCCGCCATTACTGACGAACCCTCGCCACCTCAGCAAGACAGTACGTCGCCAGCGCAGCTCGACATTGACCCTAAGCTTCCGGGCCTGAAACGACGCCAGCTGATGAACCTCCTCACCGAATACCGCGACTGCTCTGCGACGTCGTCGAAGGTGCGCCAAACCGCCGTTGCGAAGCACCGGATCGTTACCGAGGACGACGCGCGCCCAGTGCATCGATCTCCATACAGTCTCCAGGTAAAGAGAAGGCAGGTGATTCAGGAGCAAGTTCAAGAGATGCTGAACGACGACATAATCCAACCTTCAAGCAGTCCATGGACCTCTCCAGTTGTACTGGTTGGGCAAAGAAGGACGGGACGCTTAGGTTCTGCCTGGACTACTCGGCAGCTGAACGCTGTGACGAAGAAAGACGTCTATCCACCCCGCATCGACGACACGCTAGACCGGCTGCGCCATTCTCGATATTTTTCATCGATGGACCTGAAGAGCGGCTACTGGCAGATCGAAGTTGACGAAACCGGGACCGAGAGAAGACAGCCTTCGTCACACCGGATGGACTGTACGGGTTCAAGGTGATGCCCTTCGGACTTTGCACGGCGCCAGCAACTTTTCCAGCGTGTCGCGGACACCGCGCTCGGCAGGACTGAAGCGGCAGAGCTGTCTCGTCTACCTCGACAACGTCGTAGTGTTTTCTAGTTACTTCGGCCAGCACTTGCGACGACTCCGGAGCTGTTCTCTTCAAGCCGCACGGACCGCCGGACTCACCCTCAAGCCGTCAGCGTCGGTTCGCCTATGACGAACTGAAGTTCCTAGGTCACGTGGTTACTAACGAAGGCATGCGCCCAGAGACCCAGAGAAGACTCGCGCCGTCGTGCGGCATTTCCAGCACCAAGAGACAAGAAGGCCCGTGCGAAGGTTCCTTGGACTATGTGCCTAGCTATTGGCGCGGTATTCGGGATTTTGCAAGGATTTCCGCACCACTCACAAACCTCACGAAGGACGCCGAGAAGTTCGAGTGGGCCGAGGAGCAGCAGCAGGCGTTTGACGAGCTGAAGCAACGACTGCAGACTCTTCCTGTTTTGGGGCATTTCGACTCAGGATGCGTAAACCGAAATTCGCACGGACGTGGTAGTGGTTCAAGTACAAGATGGAACCGAGCGAGACCATCGTTTACGCAAGTCGGACATTGTCCCTGGTGGAGAAGAAATTACTCCACGACTGAGAAAGGAATGCCTTGCGGCCGTCTGGGCGATCACGAAGTATCGTCCGTACTTATACGGAGCCCGTTCCAGGTAGTCACGGACCACCACTCGCTCTGCTAACTTGCGAACCTCAAGGACCCGTCAGGACGCCTCGCACGATGGAGTCTCCGACTGCAAGAGTTCAACATGACCTTGGTCTACAAGTCAGGCCGCAAGCACCGCGACGCCGACTGGCTGTCCAGATCTCTCGTCGAAACACCTTCCGGCAGCAACGACGACGATGACGACGAGTGTTTCCTGGGCGCAGTGAACAGCGATGACATGGCCCGACGTCAACGAGGCGATCCTGAGCTGAACGCACTAAAAGAGCACCTGGAAGGTCCCGGAAGTGCCATACCACGTGTTTTTTTCACGCGCCCTGTCGACATTTGCCATTCGACAAGGTGTACTCTACAAAGAGAACTTCGGGAACAACAACTCGCCATGGCTGCTGGTAATCCCGACCGACCTTCGGGAGGAGAACTTTCAAGCCTGCCACGACGACCCGACGTCTGGACACCTGGGTTGCAGCCGGACACTGGACCGTATTCGTGAAAAGTAGTACTGTTCCAAGCCCCGAAAACCGTCCACCTATACACACGGTCATGCCATGAATGCCAGCGACGCAAGAAACCTCCCACGAGACCGGCCGGACTCCTGCAGCCAATTCCTCCGCATACAGCACCCTTCCAGCAGATCGGAATGGATCTACTTGGCCCTTTTCCGCCGTCGACGTCGGGAAATTGCTGGATCATCGTCGCCACAGATTATCTCACGCGGTACGCCGAAACGAAAGCCTTTCCTTCCGGGACTGCTGTGGAAGTTGCCAAGTTTTTCATTGCATCCATCGTCCTCCGGCACGGAGCTCCCGAAGTCCTGATCTCAGACCGTGTATCCTCGTTCATGGCCCTGCTCACACAAGAAGCACTTCGCCTCAGCACACGAAACATCGTCGCACCACGGCGTACCACCCGCAGACCGACGGTCTGACGGAAAGACTCAACAAGACCATCGCCAACATGATCTCCATGTACGTCGTTTGGAGCACAAGACATGGGACGAAGTGTTGGCGTACGTAACTTTTCCCTACAACACGGCCGTGCAAGAGACCACCGGGGTTACCCCCTTTCAACTGATTCATGGTCGCAAAGTGACGACAATGCGCGACGCGATGTTACCCCACGAACCGGCTGTCGACGGAAGCGACGACGCCCAGGTGGTCGCCCAACGGGCAGAAGAAGTCCGTCAGCTCGCCAGACTCCGGATTCAAGCCCAACAACGTATCGACACTGGCCGCTACAACCTTCGACGTCCGGACGCCCACTCCCAGCCCGGAGAGAGGGTGTGAGTGTGGACAAAAATCCGCCGCCGTGGTCTCAGCGAAAACAAAAATTACACCATCTTCCCGAGAGGAATCATGGGGTGATGCGGAGCATCGCGGATAGTTATTTAACGTGCATCACGTAGTAGTGATCACACGAACGCGTGCCGGTACGAAACTCATCCAGATCGAAACGGGCGGGAGC
The DNA here is from genome assembly GCA_037355805.1 of Ixodes ricinus. Lineage (NCBI taxonomy): Eukaryota > Metazoa > Arthropoda > Arachnida > Ixodida > Ixodidae > Ixodes > Ixodes ricinus. Next base: position 26,948 of record JAZHYW010054336.1, on the reverse strand, counting down.
GGTGGGGAATCGAACCCAGGAGGTTCCCAGCGCAAGCTTTCGCTCCACGCTCCGAGCTGAGACGCGTTAGCCCACTCGGCCACTTCCTCCCCTGAACGCGCGCAGCGCGCTACCGCTGCTTATATTCACACTTGAAGGAGAGGAGACTAGAGGAGGACAGTTGCGCATGCGCGCGCGGTGTGAGTAGAAGCGAACCAACACCTCCTAGAAGAGAAGGCCAGAGCGCTCCGAGTGGTTACGTCACAATGGCCGGAGGAAGGAAGTCCATAGCGCAACTACGTGAGAAAATTTTGTGGCACCGACCGCATCGACGTGAAAAAAACGCGACGACGCGGGGTGTTCAGGAGCGTTTATCTGACATTAATATATGTTTTAAAAGCTCAGTATTGTACAATTTATTATATATATAATATAAACATAATATACAATCGCGCTATCAAGGTTGAAAGTACGAATTTTTTATTTATGATTATCCCCGTAACCGCGGGACTGCGTTCAATCGGTGCAATCCCCGCAGATTCTCACACTTTTCGAATGAACCGATCCGCTGCGACGTTTTCTTCCCTCGTACTGGGCTCCGATTCTGGTAAATTTACGTTGTGTGTGAGCTGCTGACTGTCTAAAAAGGAACCTGAGACTTTGAGAAGGGAAGGGAACCGAACAAAATCCAGTCATCGCTGCAGGGAGCGTACGCGAGCAAGAGATGGGTCGACGACGTTGAGCTGGTTAAGCCTCCCACATGCTGCCGCTCGCTGCTCGTGTGTGTGTGTGTCGTGGTTCTTTTGATCCTTCCTGTGGTTTCTTGATCGTCACCGCAGTCTCGGGTAGTTTTTTTTGGTGTTCGCTTGATACTACGGCATTTACGTGGATTCGCGGAACAAGTCCTGCTACGGTTTGAGTGACATGTGGCAACCAGCCAACGATAACACTGGTCGATTATCGATAGAACTAAAGTTCGTGTTCAAATGTTTTCGCCACGGATATTGTGGGACGTATGGATACGATCGACAAGTGAGTAACAACTTATTTACGGGCTTTCTTGGTCATGTGGGACGCGAGTAAAGTGCTGCAGTCGGGGTGTTTTTTCGTTTTTTGTTTTTCGTGACAGAATGGCATCTTGTTCGTAATTATCCGTTTGCGGTTGCCGTCGACATTTGTAAATACTGTAAAACCCTTTAATTTCGCGGCTCCCTATTTTTCGCGAATCGGTCACAAAGGACAGAATCGCGGCCACTAAATTTCGCGAATTCCAGATGCCTGCATCGAAATTTTTAAAGATCGAAATTTTCGCGTGCCCTTAAATTTCGCGAATTTTTCAATTCGCGAATTCGCGAAAATGAAGGGCTCGCGAACATTAAGAGTTTTTACAGTATGCGTGGTAATATTCTAGTTTTCACTGGAAGGTGAATAACAAGTTTGTGTGACTATACAAAGTGTGTTGTTTTGTGCTTATGTGTTTATTTATACTAGTGTTATTTTATTGCCTTTACCGCTTTTATACTAGAATCTTAACTGTATTTAAGGCATTAGTATTATTGTATACAAAATCTGATATTTTGTTCTAAGGCAGCTCGAGCCCATAGGGAGAAGTAAATTAGTTGACTGTAAATAGTAAGCTTAGTACCCCTGCCACACTGGAAAAGTTAATATATTTTCATTAAATGATATGGGACTTATTCATTAAATGATATGGGACTTAATCAGCTCGCGATCTTGAGTGATTATACGAGCGTCGCAAGCTGATTTGGCGACCCCATATTGTCATTCGATCGAAATTACATTACTTTTGCCCTGTGGCCGGGGTATGATGCGAGAATTCAGTCACTGCACGCGATAACATCGCTTACATGATCGTAAGTGACACTTGTCTCAGCCGTGTCCGCGTTGACTATGTCTACCTGATTTTTAACTGTGATTTGTTTTGCTGTGTCCAATCACTGCGTGTCTCGCCATTTTGTCGAAGTATTTCTGTGTTAAATATGCACTCCTACAGCACTTATTGCGTGGCTCAATGTTTTCTCTTATACGCCTGCCCCGTACCATTTCATCCCGATTATTTAGCGGTGTAATATTTTACCCATGTAATAAAATGTTTTCGAGACCCGTTGCTATGTGCAGCTTTCATTTTAGCTAACAAGACACGTGTATGTGACTAAAGCGCGTTACGACGGTCGATCCACGCGCATTGCCTTCGCTTCGCCGCGCGCCCCCGATGGCCTTCCTTCGCGACGTCACGAGGAGAGCGCTGCGGCCTTGTCTTCTAGGAGGTGTTGGTAGCGAACGCACGCGAAGTGCACGCAGCTGGTACAGAGAGAGAACGGAGAGAGTCAACGCGCAGCTGTTGGAGTAAGGGAAGGAGGAGAGTTGCGCATGCGTTGTGTGAGTGCGGACGACGCCGACGCCGACGCCGCGGGACATAGACCCTAGCAAGAGATGCTCCGCATCTAAAACTCTTGAAGCGCTACTTCGGACCCAACAGAGTGCTTCGTCGACTCGGGGATCTGAACTACGAGGTGATGCCCGACGGTACGCGGGCTTCATCATGCCGCCCACCGCAACCTGAAGTCGTCCACGTCGTGCGCCTGAAGCCGTACTACGCTCGATAGGACTGCGGACCTTATGTGTTCCGAATGACGCTTTAGTTTGCTGTTCTTCTTATCGCTTTGTTTTGTTTTGGGTTGCATCGGGGCGACGCACTTTTTAAAGGGGGTAATACCGCGAGCGCAGCTGACCAAGCAGGCAGCGCGCTCGTGGCCTAACGGTTATCGCGCGTGCCTTCCACACAGAAAGCTGGGGTTCGATTCCTGGCCGCGGGGACGGATTTTTGTTGACTCTAACGTAATGTTCTGGTAAATTCGAGAACCGTGTTGCTTGTTCGAGGTCAGAATGTTCTCGACGCGCCGAACCTTCCACGCCGATTATTCCAGAAGCCCACGCGTGTACATAAGAGGCTCCCATGGCGAGCACTCAGTCAGTCTCGGCCCCAGCGTTCGACTCTGCGACTTACGCCGACTTCGACGCCAGCGACGTTCTGCTGTTATCATTTATTTCCTTTTTATTTTTGGGCACAAGTTCGCCCCATTAAACGTTTAGTTTCTTCAGTTATTCGCCGCCTCATCACTTGTCCTTCATGACAATATTTAGGACTGTTTACGCCACAGACGCGGCCATCTGCCGCCTGTGGTCAGGGCAGTTCAGAACCGAGGGATACACGCGTTCACCCACCGAACATGGTCGGGAGGGGTGAGGGGAAGAGAACCACCGAGCGAGGTGCCGAGAGTCACTTCACGCACGCGTCAAGGAATTCAAAGACGGGGAAGGACTCTGGGAAACCAGGAGGCAGCTCACGTTGTTAGAGATTTCTTCTCCCACCTTCGTATACAACCCTTTTCTGTTTTGTGTGACAACGCCACTGGGATATTATGCTATTATTTGGGCCCTTTCATCATGACTAATATTAATAAAACTGATAGCGTACAGAAAAAGGCCGCTCGCTTTATTTACAACAATTGTGGACGTACCTTTGTAACCGAGCTTTTACCAAGAGCCAACTTACCATCATTAACACAAAGAAATCGTTATTCCCGTCTCAAGTTTTTGTTTAATCTTATTAAAGGGCATTGTAAAATTGTGATATCTAAACTAATTTCTTTTTCTTCTAGGTATGCGACCAAAGGCATGACTTAACCATAACTCCTCTCCGCACACGCAATAATTTCTTCAAATATCCTTTTTTTCCAAGAACAATAATCGATTGGAATAACCTGAATAATAATGTAGTTTTGTACCCATCATTCACATTATTTGCCTCACACCTTAGTTAATATTGTTTTGCTTCATATTTCTTTAATTTCAGTATGTTACATCTTGTATGCTTTTCTGTTGTTGTTGTTCCTTTGCTTTTGTGCCAGCTATGTACCTGAACTCTCACTATTGTAAACCCACCCTACTAAAATCCCTGCTAGGGATTCCAGTATTTATAAATAAAAACAAATTATGTGGAGAAAATATTAAAAAATTATGTTAAAGCGGTCATTGTTGACCTGCGCCTTAAATGTAACGTTTTTTAGCGTTTTTTTCGGAATTCCTTTAGCGAGTATTTTTTGTTTTAACGTTTGGCTTGCCAAAACTGCCTTCCTCACCAGACGTGTTCATAATATTACACTGTCGCCCATACTTATCAGTACTAGAGTAAAATTAAATGGTTGCTGTAGTATTATCGTTGTACCTGAAAATCAAAGATATTTTGTACGTAAACAATTTTTACGAAAATCGATTCGGTGTCGGGAGGCTTTAAGTTTACAAAAAAGCTCTGATCAAGCCCTCAAAACGCATCCCGAGATCTGACAATCCCCTCTCTTCCTCCTTTACAGCTGACTAAATGGTCCAGGAGCAGCTAAAACGTATTTTACTGTGGCGGTATTTTGTTGACAGTCCTGGTAACATCAAGTAACTAAGACCACAACGTAGAGACCAAGAAAGTTTATATTACACGCACAAGTTCACACACAGATGGCAATGTCCTTTAAACAAGCCTGGCGTGGCCGAAGTTGTAGGCGAGTGGAGCAGCGTGCCGAGCGTAGGCGAAGGGAGCTGCGTGGACCACTGGGGCTCCGTGGACTGCGCGGACGGCAACTGGAGCAGCGTGGGCGGCGTTTACCAGGACTGGGTGTGGCCCCTCGACCGCTGAGGAAAGGATTTGAGCATGGGCTGGGGCGGAAGTCTTGGTTCCTGGCTCGTTGGTATCGACATTGACGCGGAAGCCAGCGGCGTCGGCGACGTAGTTGACGGTACGGGCGACGCCGAGAGCGTCGACGTAGCTGTACGAGCCGACCTTGTTGTTAAACTCATCACCGGTCTCCTGGCGGGTCATGCGGGTTCCGAACTCGTCGGTGTTGTCGTAGCCGAAGCTGTAGGGTTGGGGTGGCTGCACAAGGAAAAGGCAAAGCGGTGTTCTTATGAAGTGCCGTACCTACCTAGGCAGGCTATCAATAAAGTGATCTATGTCATTCATTAGAGAGTACGACATTACTTTGGGTAAAGTTGTAATTGAACACGTTAGTGGAATAAAAGCCACCTTTAGTGGTTCTAAATACATCCTCATGAATCTCTTCCTGGCCGTTTGGTTGAGATCTCCATTTAATATGTAGTGGTGCATTCTGACGTCACTTGGCGTTATGCAAAAGTGCGATCGCTGAACTATAAGATGTTTACTGAATTTGTTGGTGCTCAAAACCTCGCTTCTGCAAACCAGATGAGGCTGACTGAGGCAATCCATCATCAACCTCCCCCCCCCACCCCCCTACAAAACCCCCCCCCCCCAAAAAAAAAAAAACACAAACAACACAACAGCAAACAAACGAGTACATGATTTAAAACTTACGTTGTGCACGACAACCTGGGAAGCCGCGAAGGCGAAGAAGCAGCACAGGAAAACCTAAACAGGAAAAGAAAAGGTTTTATGAACAAGATTTCCGAAGAACGCTGGCATCACATCCTCTATGCAACATACACAAAATAAAAACTATGTCAATATTATCCGTTACAGGTATCCTGCCTTTCATTCAATTTAATATAGATTATATAGTAAACTGTCACGCTTCATGGCCAGTTTGAGGTACGTTCATTGATTATTTGAAAGTCAGAACATTTATCTACAAATCTAGAAGTCTGTGACATCTATGCCCACCTTAGAGAACATGATGAATGCTATTCCTCTTGCTGAGAATTGGAATGGATAGTGAAATGCTTGACGCAGGAGCTTTATATACTCTAAGCTTCCCATTAAATCTCCTCTCCACCAAAATACAAACTTCCTTTCCTTACCCGCCAGTGAGACTCAAGAACTGTTATTTCATAGCAACATTGACTAGAAAATTGCGTTGTCGTGGAATTCCACAAAAAGTAAAAGTGGCAAGGGTTTCAGCGTCTCGCCTTGTTTATCGCTATGCGCACGGAGTGCAACGGCATAAGACCTGCTATTTTTTATGTATATGTCTTTTTAATTTACAGAGGGTTGCAACCTCTCTCTGCGTTTCGCATTCAGCACATATCAGAAGTTCAGCTGGTTTTCACGAAACCCGTTTCAGTGACATTCACACGTACCGCCTTTTAACCCTCTAGAAGTACGCACGTGCGCAGTATGTGAGTGAATGCTTAACCGCTGGACCTAATTGTTTTGTGCGGATTGTAGCGATACTGACTTACGTTAAATACGTGGGGCCCTAATTAGTATGCCTTTGTTACTCTGTCTTTGTTAGAAAGATCACTCGCCTCAAAATGGGTGCCATGTGATTCCCCTTCTGTAGATTTTCAGGAAAATTGCTCTGTGTGTTTCTGTATTTATATTTGCTTTTTTTATTTGCGCTTTCTTGAAACGCCTACATGTGATGCCGACGATCTCGCGCACCATGAATAGACGAAGAGAAGAAAAATAAACAATGCCGACTATACGAGCGTCCGTTGCATGGCTTTGGGACGTCTGATTCTTTAGGATCTACGGAATGTGAGGAGCGTGTTAATTTACAAGTCAGGTTTACCGGAAACGGCAATAGATGCGCTGTGTTCTCAACAAGGAGATACTTATTTAAAATAAATCTAAAATATTAAACGTACCTTTTGCGTCGAGCGCGGTCATGATCCTAAAATTCTGATTCAACTGAGCTCTTTTTTTGTAGATTTGTATACTTGACATTTTTGCTTGTTGTTGTGTCGAGGCGTAAAATGCGCAGTGTTTTTTTTTTCTGCAGTGTAACTAAGAAAACCAGGTTGCTACAAAAATATTTATAGACAGTTTTATAGTTTTGTATTTTAAATATTTTCGCATACGACACAGACTAATGGAATTGGAATTCTCAATTTGATTCACCGCTGACGAGTGGGTACACGTTTTAAACTTTTATTACAAATACTTTAGTGCCTTTCCCTAGTCATATTCAAAGTCAGTTAAACCATGTATTTGCGCCTTGTGTTTTGCACTAGGTGACCTGGCAAGCCGGCATTTCTTCCTATTTTGTAGCTCTGGGTCTGTCAAGCCTTTACTCTTGAAAAAAAAATTTAATAATTAAGGGATTTATTGGTGGAAAATTGTATGACTGAACCTGTTACATAAATGCATGTTTTATGTTATTGGAATTTTTCGGGAGTCCTCTCTTTCCCATTTCGGTGCTTGGAAGGTTATTAGGTTGCACATGAACAAAGATGATTGGTTTTTTACTTGTCACACAATCTCCATCGGAGTAAACTGCACTAACGGTAAAGCAACCTCTTCCTCGTTCTTTTAAATATTTGCCAAACATAGAAGAGTTATCTGAAATTCCACTGCGCCGGCAACAAAATCACTATTTTTCGTTTCCTTAGAGGCTCGTTAGATACAGTTTGTGATTTTAATTCGAATATATATATGAAATATACGCCTTAAAATATAAAACAATGCGGCTTGTGCTGGCGACTTACATCACAGGAAGGGCATACTATAGGCGCTTAATCACAACGATGAGTCTAATAATTATTATTATTTAATTAACTTTTAATTAGAGAAAATAAACATATTGTTCAAATTAGATTCTTTCTGAGCGGCATGGAAAGCCACTACATCAGTCAACTTGAGAGATATTTGTAGCACGTCGTACGCGAGTTGTTCCGCTAAATATTCCACTCATGCAACAGACGCACGGATGGCCGCCCGAGATGCGGATGATAATTATTTTAGATGCGGAGCATCTCTTGCTCGGGTCTATGTCCCGCGGCGTCGGCGTCGGCGTCGTCCGCACTCACACTACGCATGCGCAACTCTCCTCCTTCCCTCTCTCCAACAGCTGCGCGTTACTCTCTCCGCTCTCTCTCTCTACCAGCTGCGTGCACTTCGCGCGCGTTCGCTTCTACTCACACCGCGCGCGCATGCGCAACTCTCCTCCTCTAGTCTCCTCTCCTTCAAGTGTGAATATAAGCAGCGGTAGCGCGCTGCGCGCGTTCAGGGAGGAAGTGGCCGAGTGGGCTAACGCGTCTAAGCTCGGAGCGTGGAGCGAAAGCTTGCGCTGGGAACCTCCTGGGTTCGATTCCCCACCGCCCCCGCCCGTTTCGATCTGGATGAGTTTTGTACCGGCACGCGTTCGTGTGATCACTACTGCGTGATGCACGTTAAATAACGATCTGCGATGCTCCGCATCACCCCATGGTTCCCCTCGGGAAGATGGTGTACTTTTTTTCATCCCCGTTATTGGACCAGCCAGCGTTGCGCCTGTTGCGCAAGTGAAAACTTTAGCAGACCACAACACTTACAATGTAAAGGATATATTTATTAGATTGTCGGATCTTATTGTTTTGATGGCACTGAGTAATATATGTTTATTTTAGGTAATCAAAAAAAAGGAACACATATTGGGTAATCTTGTAACTTGCCGCATCCATTAGCCGGTTATATTATGCCCCCTGGTCTGTAACCTCACCCGCACAGACCACTAAACTTCTATCTTTCAAGGCGTTTCAAGGCGTATCACGAGCCTTATGTAAATTTTCTAACGTTCAGCCTGTCGTAAACTTAGGTTTCATAAATGTTAGCGCATGATGGCGATTTTATGCCTTTATACTTGCCTTTGCCTCCAAATGAAATGTTGCCTTTCAACTCACAAAATATTTAAGCGCACTATTCTTAACTAACTACATTCAATGTCGGGTGGCTGTTAGAATATGCACTGAGTAAAAAATATGGAGAATTAAATTAAATACGATATAGCTGCGCCGATACTGGAAACTCCTCCGAAAACCTATGGGAGCGGCGGCGAACGTGACAGTGGCGCCTCTAGCGGACTCGGAGTCTACGGAAGCAGACGACGCAATGGAAAAGTATACGCCTCGCAAGTGGGCTCATTTTCGTCTTCTGCGCATGAAAAAGGAAGTAGCGGCGACGTCAGAACGCCGAGCCCTGATTGGCTGATCGCGGTCCCCTATCTGAGCGTCGTCTGCTCCTTTGCAACAACGTCTGCTCGCAACGTCGTCTGCGTCTGTCTTACCTTTCCTGCGACTTTCGGAAGTGGAGGTCTTTACGAGCGAGCTCGACTTCGCCTTCAGAGAAGGCAGACGAAATAACTCGAGCGGTTCGTTGTTTTTGTCGAACAACTAGCAGACGCGCATCTAGGAGGAAGTCAAAGTACTCACTGGCGAGGTGTCCCGAGACGCCGAGGTTTGTTTGCTAAGAACCGAGAGTGAGCGTGTTAGTGTCCGCAAGTTCCCTCCCAAATACTTTTTCCCCCCTTTCGTGTGCGGCGAGACTCCTCATTCTTTAACGGCGTCGGCGGGTTGGCGCAGTTAACGTCGTCTGCTTTACGTCTGCTAGTCCAAAGCGATGGCTCCTTTACCTTTCCTGCGTCTGTCGGATATTCACCGCTTTTTCACCGGCGAGAGTCACCGTTGCCTCGGAAAACAAGGAGATGACAAGAGAAGAGATTGACCTTTTAATCTAAAATTGAGGTCAGTGATCACAGTATAATACGGGAAGGGTTCACAAGGGTCGCGCGGGCACACTCCATTCAGCACGCCAGCCGGTCGTGGGCAGAGCAGTCACCGAGTCGGAGTGGCTGCTAGGCCTATCTGCCGAGTTCGCTTGGTCGGTGTCGGTGGAATCGTGGCCGTTGCAGCTTTTCCCGGGTGTTTGCGGATCCAGCGTTCTTGTTCGTCGTGGTCTGGTTCAAGTACTTTTTACTTTTTCTTGCTGCTTGAAGTCGGGACGCGAGAGAAGCGCACGTAGAAAAATAAACGTCCGTTGGTCGTCGCGACCGCGACGCTGTCGGCCATGCCGATTTGATCGTAACAAGTGCGTAGCTACGGAGCTGTCGTAGGATTTTGTCGTAACCTGCGCAAAACTTACGAAAATTTCGGTTCGTGAATACGAATTTGTTTCTAAGTTTTGTCTTACGCATATTTTTGGCGTAAGATAGTTTAGGAATCTGGCCTCTCCACTTGGAAAAGTCGCAGGAAAGGTAAGACAGACGCAGACGACGTTGCGAGCAGACGACGTTGCAAAGGAGCAGACGACGCTCAGATAGGGGACCGCGATCAGCCAATCAGGGCTCGGCGTTCTGACGTCACCGTTACCCCCTGCGCGAGAAGCAGACGAACTTGCCCTCCGCATTGTCTCCGCGACGTCCTCGAGCTTTGCGAGCCCTGTTTCGTCACCCCAACAGCTGCAACAATTCAGTACGGTCAGTCCGCTTGCAAAGCGGAATCCACTGATCGCAACTGCAACGACAATCAAACAACAACGATCGCAGAAACCAAGATAGAGCAGTTTATTTAGCTGTCTCTAAAGCCGCTCAGGGAATCACATGCGTTTGACGGGCATCTGAGAAGCGGAAAAAGAGTGCTTAGCTACTCGTACTACGTCGTAAGAGGTTACTGTTGATCCGTTAGAAACTGCGTGTCGCTATTTCTTACCTGAAAAGATGATCATTAAAACGTGCGTAAACCACATGTTAAGATTACCAGAGCACCAGCCTCTATAGTATAACGAAAACAAAAAGTAACGAGAAAAATAACCGTGCAAACACTTTCCAAACTTTGCAGAAAAGAAGGGGTCCCCCCCACCCCAGACGAAAAAAAAAAATGGGGAACAGTCGCGGACAACGACGAATGAAACAAAGAAGTTGGCTGGCGATACAAACCCAGCAAAACCCTTCAACGACGACGATCGCGCGGGGAGTCGGTAGGAGCATTGAAAAAAAGCCGGTGGTCGTCGCCGTCGGTGTTGCGTCCAGAACAAGCAAAGCGAAAGCAACACGACAATCTATTTAAAAGAAAAGGGCTTCGTTTTTTCTTTTTTTCTTCAGCTGCACGTTATACGTTTGTTTATTTGCTTTAGCGACGTCGGTGGAACTCAAAACACAAAAGAGGGAAGGAATAACGTAGCCCAGCTCACACTGCCCGGTAAATAAGAGTCGCACCCTGCAATCTGCTATGTACTAGCAGAGTGCGACATTTTGCTTCCGCATTTCTTTTCCCAGTGACTTCGGCAAGTTGTTTGTTTGCTCGCTTGACGAAGCAGTTCAAATGTACATTCCAGTACTTGTTGACGTGCGTGTCCAGGCTGACCTTGCACACCGTGTCTTCGTTTCGAGTGTCGATCAGCGGTCTCAAGTGCGCCTTCAGCTGAACTCTTGTTTGCTGCAATATATCAGTGAAATATTTGTCGAAGGCACGCCTGATGCTACCGGCTAGGTGATGAGCTAAGTCGTAAGGTGGTGTCATTTTCGCATGCGAGTATTTCTTGTTCTTTAACAGAATGTCTTTCGAAGTGTTTCATGTTTCTGATAACAGTTAACTTACCAAGCGTGATGACAGATCTGAATGGCTGCCCACCCGGCTACATAGGACTGGGTATTTAGTTGTGCATCTGGTCTGTCGTCCGTGATGTTCTCCGCCATCTCCGAGGAGTTGTCATAATCGTCTGTTCAGGCGTCAGTGGCGATTTTGAAGCGAGACTTGGATAGCTCTTCCAGTTTGATTTGAACGCTGCAGTAACTTAATTACTCACGTTTGTTCGGTCTTCGGGAAACAGAAGAGGAAGTTTCCATCACATCGCAAAAACTTGTTTTGCAGTGGTAGGCAGCACATGGCATGCCTGCCATCTCCAAGTATGCGCTGGTGTATGCCAGAAGGCGGCCGGTTGATCAACAAACGATGACCCATAGCAGACGCGACCACGTAGTCAAATAAGATCCAAATAGAAATGTATATGAGCTTGCACTTTTTAATATATTTATTAAGTATCAAAAAGCACATATGAAGATTTCGGATTAGAAACTAAATCGAAGGCGAAAATGGGAGGCTATTGCTGACGACAGCGGAACAACAACAACAACAACAACAAAAAAGTTGCAGAAGGCCCTCCAGATGTCCGGGCATAGAGTAGCAGACGGACCGGCGTGAGCAGCGAAGGTAAGAGAGTGAAACCTATGCCAAACAAGTGAAAACCAAATACCCGATGGTTCGAACGTCAAGTAAACAACAGAAAGAAAAAACGAAAACAACAACATAAAAGCAGGACGAAGAAAGAACGCGGCGGGGTAGCGTCGCCTCAAACATAAAAAAAAAGTAGACTGAAAAATGGAAGGAGTCGCAGTACCGTTCAGATCGTCCAATGGGTGCTGGCCTTTATCGTAGAAGTCGCAGAAGACGTTAGTCGTCCCAACGCTAACAATCATAATTTGTGCACCGTATATAACGTGACCGAAATCACCTTTATTTGCGCTACGACGCTCTCCTCTTTTTTCTTTTGCACGCGCGAGAAGTCTGCTTTTTTTGTGACTCTGCTTTTATTAGTTTCAGTAATAGCGTCAGATTTGCATGTGCACAATCGACTTCTTCCAGAGCATACTGACATCGCAGTAACGTACGCGGTTCGAAATTGCATGTTGCTTCTTCATCCGGAGACGATCTTAACCGGATTAGCCAGCTCACCTATTCGACAAAACGGTTTTAAGCAATACATTCATGAGAAATGGGAATTGCAGCAACAAAACGAATTGATTGATAAGAACAGGAAAGTTAAAACGTAGCTATGTTCTGAAATTTTTGTACATTGCCCTTTACCAAGAAACAGGGCGAAGGTACATCCGTGTTTTGCCTCGCTTACATAAGTTCTGACACAGTGTTTTCTTCAGGAGAGCTCTAAAATTGCTCCCTGAAAGCTGTAACATCTTTCCCACGCGAAGAAAATGTCCTTCACTCATGAGGTAGCACCGATATTTTAACATTCAAAGCAGCGAATACCCGTGACAATTTTTTTTCATTGGTCACCTCGCACGGAGATAGGCAAAACCAATGCGTTGTGGAGAATTCGTCTGCTAGCGGAGACTCCGAGCTCGCCAGGGGCGCTGCGATCACTTTTCGCCCGCTCTCCGCGGGAGTTGCCAGTATTGGCTTACATGGTATTTGATTAAACCGATGCTACAGGAACCTTTAATAAAATTACATCTGGCACGGACCACAAGAAACTGGTGAAATACTGCTAAGGCACCGGCGTCTGCAATCTACTTTATACAAAATTAATTATTGCACCGCCTTTCATGTCACAAGCTGCAAAGTGACCGAGGTACACCTGCTTGGAATACGGGAAAATAAATCCAAATGCTGGGAATATGGAAAACAAATCTAAGACCGATCCTTTTAAAAAAGAGCTGCCAGTCTATGACTCTAAAAGCCGGTGTTATTTAGTCATTGATCACTAACGCTTTAAGCAGTTCTTGTGTACATTCCACACCGAAGGCACTCAAAGGGCAGTGTAACAGCTTAAGCGGCGGGGATACGGAAAAGATGTCTTTAGGATGCAAGTTACTATAATGAGAAAGGCAAGGGAAGAGAGAAGGAATATCGAAAAAGAAGATTTGCAGTAATGCCATTTTTCTACGTGATTTCTCACAATATAAAAGATGGTGCGAAGAACTTTGGTGTAAATGCGGTGTTCAATACGAATTTCTAGTTGGTCAACCTCACCTCGATTCAAAAAGAACGGAAAGGGTGCCAGAAAGCCCTCAAAGAAAAATCAGTACACTTGTGAGGAAGGAGTTGTGTATCAGACACCTTTAGCGTGTGGGTTTAAGTATGTGGGCAAACTTGCGGGTGTTTGATTGATATACTGACTGAGCATAAACGACACATAAAAATCAAAGCGGCCAATTCTGATATAGCAACACACATACAGGAATGCAACAACTGCTCTGCACAGTGGTCGGAGACAGAAGTGGTTCACAAAGAGGTCAATAATGCCGAACGAGTTCTAAGAGAAACACCTAAAATTGTGTCAATAGACATCTGTATACTCCAGGGATCTATGTACCTGTCTGACATTGCCAAGGCGTTCCTGCGTTTACAATTCTTTTGACAACTGCCTTGTGTGTGTGGGCGTCTTTTTTTATTTTCTTGTCTAGTTTAGCCGTACAAGTATTTAGGGGGAAAATAAATGTCAGTGTAAAGGTGACAAATAGCATGAAGGGTAACGCGTCTTTTGTACTATTTGAGGTTTTCTTATCAGTTCGTTGGGCTTGGCCAGCAAGGTCGCTCCCGGCTGGGGGTTGGGGGGACTGGTTTACTCGTCACAGCAAACTCGTAATAGGAAAACTGGTCATAGGTGAACTGGTCACGGAGGGCATCTCGTTCTAGGTGATACCGTAGTAGAGAGGGTGGTCGCATTGACCTTCTCGTCATAGGAAAAGGGGTCAAATACTTTTAGTTCGTTCGTCATTTTTCTTACTTCTTCTTTTATCTTTTTTCTAAACAGTCTATCATCCCACAAGGAAGTATTGTATTGTGCTATGACCCCTCTTTTCCATTGTATGCACCCTTCAGTGTTCTTTTTAGAGGGCAGACTTTTGTGAAAGGGATGCTAAGGTTCAAAAGAAGAAATGTTTTGTTGAACTGATTAAGGCGAGGCGTGTTGATATGTAAATACTTAAAATGGAAATATAAAAAACTCGAAGAACGAGAACGACACAACACTCTTTCATTTAGCAAGGGCATCTGATTATGTGAACAAAAAATAGCACTTTGCCCGAAATAACCATGATAAGGAGGTGTTGAAAATGCAGGGGGGGGGGGACGAGGCTACCAGCTCCGAGGTTCCATGACTGTTCAATTTCTCAGGGATTCATGACTGTCGAATTTTTACGGGGAGTTGCAGAATCTTTCAAGTTCTGGCCCGAGAAATTTCACTTCGCGTCTTGATTGAGTCAAGGACGCCGATCAGACGTTCTTTTTTCGTTCTCAATGAGAAATGACTCGATGATGTTGTTTTCATAGCGGTCTCGGTGTCCCCCTTTATCTTCGTACTGGTGAACTCAGGTGCGCACCATTAGTACTCTTTTGCGAAAACTTTCGTGTATTTATTCTTTCAATTTCAAAGCTTTTTTTTTCTTGTGTTTACTGGTCAAATCTCGTAAACCGAGATTATATACTTGGTAGAAGGCTGATTTGAAGTATATATACACATAGGAAAAATATGTGTTAACTTCCAGAAAACACCGGGGGCTGTGCAATGGAGCTATTCAAAACCTAGAGCGGAGCAACTACGCTGCTGTACAAAGTTGTTATTGATGTTTTTTATAATTTTCGTAATGTTAAAATGGCCTGCTGCTTTGTTCTCATTATATGCACCACATTCCCTTAAGGGTGCAGTCAAATTGGTATACTCGTTAGCCACGCAGACCCCATTATGCTTGAACAGAGAGCCCTTAGTCCAAAATTACCTATTCGTTTTCTACTTGTTATAATTCGTAACAAGTAGAAAAACGAATATCACCTATTATAAATTACGCAATTGAAGCCTTGGAGGCGCATCCTGCTACAAATGTCAACGGAATTAACAAAAGTCAACTTCACCGCCGGTACGAGTTCCCTGTTCACGAAATGACCTCTGATGAGATGTCCGTTGTGACGAGTTCCTCTAGGACTAGTTGGCTGTGACAAGTTGGCTTGTGACGAGTTCTCCTTGACCCGGGTGGGGAATGTTCTCAAAAGTGTGAAATTTCTTCGAACGTAGAGTGGCCCCTCAAGGTCATGGTGTGTCATAAGTGTGTACAAAGGTGGCTGCGAAATTTGTAGAGAAAGATAGGAAAGAGACAACGATTTTCGTTTTGTTTTTTGTGTTGGTTGGTGACGACCAGGGTGTAAGATAGACAGGTGGGGAAACGATCCATAGAAGCCTACCGCAGCGCCGTGACCGGATTGTGTACTCGTCTGCTTGAGGGTACCAGCGATTTGCGACAGATGGCGCTGCGGCGATTGGAAATAAAAAACAGCGCGGAGTAGGTAGGCTGGCTTTGGGGCACATTGCAAAACGCCAAACCAGGGAGTGCAAGGAGACATGGGATGGGCGTCATTTGAGGGCAGGGAAGCTGCGAGCAAGATAGAATTTGAGGATCGGTTGAGGCAAATGGATGGGGAGCAATGGGCACGAAAGGTTTTCAGCTTTTTATACAAGAGGAGTATAGACACAAAGTGGAGACAACGCACTAGGAATTTAAGAGGAAAGTTTTTAGGCTATAGTGGCGTTACGGAAGAGCAGGTCTACGTTAAGAAGAAGTTAAGGCCACAGAAAGAAATCGGTGGCTAGAGGGAATGCAGACAAAGAGGGCTCTGGAAAGCTATAGATTAAACAAAACAGTTATTGCCAAAGAAAGCATTTATGATAATTCTAGGGGAAGCTCATTGTTGTTTGAGGCAAGGACAGGTGTTTTGATGAACCAGAACATACAGAGCGAAGTACCAGGAAATGGATACAGTGTGCGCTGTTTGTGGAGAGGTGGACGAGACGGCTGAGCACTTGATACTCTACTGTAAAGGGCTTCACCCTATGCCTACCGAAGACAACATAGATTTAATAAAGTCATTGGGTTTTAGAGACAGCGAAGGGAAAGTGGATTACAAGACAGTAGAGATTACCAAGCAAAGATTAAGTGAATGGTGGCAGAAAGCACGAGAAAACTAGGTATTTTCTTATTAACTGATGGCAAGGGGGTTTTATAGCCTCACTCTCTGTTCAGTGCGGAGTGTATATAGTTTTCACATTTAAATATTCTAAGCTTAAATGGTAAGACAAATTGGCTAGGTGGCGTAAGCTACCGCCCGGTCAAAGGGCTCAGCCGTATTCATCCATCCATCCATCCATCCAAAACTCGGAATCGGATTTGCATGGAACTCTATGGGAGAGTGCGCAAAATAAACCGAGAGCACGACAGTCCTTCATTGAAAATCCACGAGAAACCACATCCGTCAGTTTAGCCGGTCGCCACCGGTCGTCCACCCGGAGTGAGAGTTCGCGGTGCGCCACATCGATGGCGCCACAGAAAAAGAGAAAACCGAAGGGGACACAATCCGGTCGCTCATTTGGCTCTCGTATCCCCCCTATCTATTTTACACCCTGGTGACGACCTTGATTTCAAAGTTGTTTATAAGAGGTTTACTAAATAAAGATACTAGCTAAATTTTAAACATCGTCTGACTGACTTCTTTGCTTATCTCTTCAACTTTTGGTTAAGGTTTTTTTTCCCATGCAGTTTGAGGCGTTTTAATGTAATGATGCTTTAGAATTGTATTTGTTTCACAGATTATTAATCACGTGTGTTCATCACCTGGAGTGCACCTCTTTTACCTCCTTGAAGTTTTTATCTTGTATTTCACCGAAGTATCAGAACCCCAATAGACATTGAACATCGTCTTTCCAGGTATTTTGAGTTCATACATTGGACTTTATTATAATATTATACGCAAAACATCAACAAGTCGAAGTTTAGTTTCTACCAATGTTGCCATTTTCACGGTTTTTACGCCAAATATATTGGTTTTCTGAGCTCTTTAGTGGCAGAAATTTCCGTGTTGATATGGCAGCAATTTGAGTGGTTTTCAAGTCATGTTGGATTTTCTGGTGCTCGAAACTGTAGTTCAATTTGCACTCATTCATCGCAAATAGCTTATGTACTGTGGTTAGTGGTTAGTTAGAGTAAAGGGCTCGTTGTATTTGCCTAGTTTCAACAACATAGTTTTCAGTGAGAATAATGCTTGCGAGGCCTGTCACAACCAACAAAAAAATTAGAAAGACTTCTTTGTACGTGACGTTGTTAAAGAGTGGACCACTGACCTAGCGAGAGACCCACGCTCTGGCAGAGAGTTTTACCAATGAAGAGAGACGGAGACGAATGACAAAACACGCAGAAAATTGAGTACGGCTGTAGTCGCAAAGTTAGCTACACTGCATCCCCCCTGCAGGAATGGATTCGGGAATACTGGCTATAACGCTTACGAAAAAAAAGGTTCCCAAATCGAGGTTTACGGATGCTTCTGCAATCACTTATAAAGCTACTACGATTAACCAAATCAAAATATGCTAATCAAAATGTAACAGCGTATGCGCAAAGTCTCATCTGGCGAGCCAATGGTTTACGACGTCTCCCTGCGCGGTCCGTCCAAGGTGGAAGAGTTGAGGCGATTCGCTGGCTCACTATGGGTGGGGCTCCCTGGCATCGCACCCACTTCTTGAAATGGCACGCACACACTCGATGGGTCTCCGTCCTGCACTTGGTGTGGGGCCGTCGACAGTGGTCCCGTCGCCCCGCTCGACTACGCAATGCACCCGTTCGCTTTTGAGTCTCTTCTCGCGCTACCCTTTGTTCTTCATACTCAAACCTAGGTTCGCTCACGAAGCGTAGAACTTCCCCTCCCCGGACGGTCATTGCCCTGCGGGTCTGCTCTTTGGCCCTGAAAACAGTCGGTCCTCCAAACCCAAAACATTCCCCGCCGTTTCTTGTGACACAAACATGCAAGGTTCAAAAACGTCTTGGTATATGTTTCGTGCCTTGTCTGTCTATTAGGCAGAGTCACAGGAAAGCATGCCTCGCAATATTTACCACTGTGGACGCCACAGACGCGGCCGTCTGCCGCCTGTGGCTTCGGGAGTAACACAAATCTCGTTCAGGGCAGTTCAGAACCGAGGGATACACGCGTTCAACAACCGAACCTACGCGGGAGGGGTGAGGGGAAGGGAACCACCGAGCGAGGTGCCTAGAGACACTTCCCGCACGCGTCAAGGAATTCGAAGACGGGGAAGGACTCTGGGAAACCAGGAGGCAGCTCACGTCGTTAGAGATTTCTTCTCCGACCTTCGTATACAACCATTTCTGTTTGATGTGACAACGCCATTGAGATATTATGCTATTATTTGGAACCCTTTCACCATGACTAATATTAATAAAACTGATAGCGTACAGAAAAAGGCCGCTCGCTTTATATAAAACAATTGTGGACGTACCTTTGTAAACGAACCTTTAGCAAGAGCCAACTTACCATCGTTAACACAAAGAAATCGTTATTCCCGTCTCAAGTTTTTGTTTAATCTTATTAAAGGGCATTGTAAAATTGAGATATCTAAACTAATTTTCTTTTCTTCGGGGTATGCGACCAGACAGAGGCATGACATAACCATAACTCCTTTTAAAACACGCAATAATTGCTTCAAATATTCTTTTTTCCAAGAACATTAATCGATTGGAATAACCTAAATAATGAGTGTAGTTTTGCACTCATCATTCACATTATTTGCCTCCCACCTTAGTTAATATTGTTTTGCTTCATATTTCTTTAATTTCATTATGTTACATCTTGTATGCTTTTTTGCTGTTGTTGTTCCATTGCTTTTGTGACAGCTATGTACCTGAACTCTCACTATGGTTAACCCACCCATCTAAAATCCCTGCTAGGGATTCCAGTATCTATAAATAAAAAAAATATCCTGGGAGCAAATATTGAAAAATTATGTTAAAGCGGTCATTGTTGACCTGAGCCTGAAATGTAACGTATTTTAGCGTTTTTCTTAGGAATTCCTTTAGCGAGTATTTTTTGTCTTTAATGTTTGGCTTGCCAAAACTGCCTCCGACCAGACGTGTTCATAATATTACACTGTCGCCCATACTTATCAGTACTAGAGTAAAATTAAATGGTTGGTGTATTATCGTTGAACCTGAAAATCAACGATATTTTGTACGTAAACAATTTTTACGAAAATCGATTTGGTGTGGGAGGCTTTAAGTTTACAACAAAGCTCTGATCAAGCCCTCAAAACGAATCCCGAGATATGACAATCCCTCTGTTCCTCCCTCACAGCTGACTAAATGGTCCAGGAGCAGCTAAAACGTATTTTACTGTCGGTATTTTGTTGACGTCCTGGTAACATCAAGTAACTAAGACCACAATGTAGAGACCAAGAAAGTTTATATTACACAGCATAAGTTCACACACAGATAGCAATGTCGTCTAAACAAGCCTGGCGTGGCCGAAGTTGTAGGCGAGTGGAGCCGCGTGCCTAGCGTAGGCGAATGGAGCTGCGTGGACCACTGGGGCTCCGTGGACTGTGCGGACGCCGACTGGAGCAGCGTGGACGGCGTTTACCAGGACTGGGTGTGGGCCCTCGACCGCTGAGGAAAGGATTTGAGCATGGGCTGGGGCGGAAGTCTTGGTTCCTGGCTCGTTGGTATCGACATTGACGCGGAAGCCAGCGGCGTCGGCGACGTAGTTGACGGTACGGGCGACGCCGAGAGCGTCGACGTAGCTGTACGAGCCGACCTTGTTGTTAAACTCATCACCGGTCTCCTGGCGGGTCATGCGGGTTCCGAACTCGTCGGTGTTGTCGTAGCCGAAGCTGTAGGGTTGGGGTGGCTGCACAAGGAAAACGCAAAGCGGTGTTCTTATGAAGTGCCGTACCTACCTAGGCAGGCTATCAATAAAGTGATCTATGTCATTCATTAGAGAGCACGACATTACTTTGGGTAAAGTTGTAATTGAACACGTTAGTGGAATAAAAGCCACCTTTAGTGGTTCTAAATACATCCTCATGAATCTCTTCCGGCCGTTTGGTTGAGATCTCCATTTAATATGTAGTGGTGCATTCTGACGTCACTTGGCGTTATGCAAAAGTGCGATCGCTGAACTATAAGATGTTTACTGAATTTGTTGGTGCTCAAAACCTCGCTTCTGCAAACCAGATGAGGCTGACTGAGGCAATCCATCATCAACCTCCCCCCCCAACCCTACGAAACCTCCCCCCCAAAAAAACACAACAACAACAACAACAACAACAACAACAGCAAACAAACGAGTAGATGATTTAAAACTTACGTTGTGCACGACAACCTGGGAAGCCGCGAAGGCGAAGAAGCAGCACAGGAAAACCTAAACAGGAAAAGAAAAGTTTTTCTGAACAAGATTTCCGAAAAACGCTGGCATCACATCCTCTATGCAACACACACAAAATAAAAACTATGTCAATATTATCCGTTACAGGTATCCTGCCTTTCATTCAATTTAATATAGATTATATAAGAAACTTTCACGCTTCATGGCCAGATTGAGGTACGTTCGTTGATTATTTGAAAGTCAGAACATTTATCTACAAATCTAGAAGTCTGTGACATCTATGCCCACCTTAGAGAACATGATGAATGCTATTCCTCTTGCTGAGAATTGGAATGGATAGTGAAATGCTTGACTCGGGAGCTTTATATACTCTAAGCTTCCCATTAAATCTCCTCTCCACCAAAATACAAACTTCCTTTCCTTACCCGCCAGTGAGACTCAAGAACTGTTATTTCATAGCAACGTCGACTAGAAAATCGCGTTGTCGTGGAATTCCACAAAAAGTAAAAGTGGCAAGGGGTTCAGCGTCTCGCCCTGTTTATCGCTATGCGCACGGAGTGCAACGGCATAAGACCTGCTATTTTTATGTATATGTCTTTTTAATTTACAGAGGGTTGCGACCACTCTCTGCGTTTCGCATTCAGCACATATCAGAAGTTCAGCTGCTTTTCACGAAACCCGTTTCTGTGACATTCACGCGTACCGCCTTTTAATTCTGTAGATGTACGCACGTGCGCAGTATGTGAGTGAATGCTTAACCACTGGACCTAGTTGCTTTGTGCGGATTGTAGCGATACTGACTCATGTTAAATACGTGGGGCCCTAATTAGTATGCCTTTGTTACTCTGTCTTTGTAAGAAAGATCACTCGCTGCAAAATGAGGGCCATGTGATCCCACCTTCCTGTAGATTTTCAGAAAAATTGGCTCTGTTTCCTGTATTTATAATTGCTTTTTTTTTAATTTGCGGTTTCCAGAAACGCCTACATGTGAGGCCGACGATCTCGCACACCATGAATCGACGGAGAAAGAAAAATAAACAATGCCGACTATACGAGCGTCCGTTGCATGGCTTTGGGACTTGAATTGTTAGGATCCACGGAATGTGAGGAGCGTGTTAATTTACAAGTCAGGTTTACCGGAAACGTCTATAGATGTGCTCTGTTGTCACCAGGGAGATACTTAATTCAAATAAAACTAAAATATTAAACGTATATTTTGCGTCGAGCGCGGTCATGATCCTCAAATTCTATATAAACTGATTTTTTTTTTTTGCAGACTTGTATATTAGAAGTTTTTGCTTGTTGTGTGTCGAGGAGTAAAATTTGCAGGTTTTGCTTTTTCTGCATTGTAAGTAAGAAAATTAGTTTTCTAAAAAATTAATCATAGAAATATTTATAGTTATGTATTTTAAATATTTTCGCGTACCAAACAGACGAATGGAATTGGACTTCTCAATTCGATTCACCGTTGACGAGTGTGTGCACGTTTCCAAATTTTATTTCAAACACTTCATTGCCTTTCATTAGTCATACTCAAAGTCAGTTAAACCATGTATTTGAACCTGGCGTTAGGCACTAGTGTGCCTGGCCAGCCGGCACTTATTCCTATTTTGTAGCTCTGTTTCTGTCAAGCCTCTACTCTTGAGAAAAATAGAATATTCGAGGGATTTATTGGTGGAACATTGTATCACTAAACCTGCTAGATAAAAGCGTGCTTTATGTTATTGGAATCGTTCGGGACTTCTCTCTTTCCCATTTCGGTTCTTGGAAGGTTATTAGGTTGAACCTGAGCAAAGATGATTGGTTTTTCACTTGTGAAACAATCACCATCGGGGTAAACTGCACTAACGGTGGAGCAACCTCTTCCTGGTTCTTTCAAATATTAGCCAAACATAGAAGAGTTATCTGAAATTCGATCGCGCTGGCAGCAAAGTCACTCTTTTTCGTTTCGTTAGAGGCTCGTAATATACAGTGTGTGATTTTAATTCGAAAATATATATTAAATATAAGCCTTAATATATAAACTAATGCGGCTTGGGCTGGCGACTTACATCACAAGGGGGAAATGCTACAGGCGGTTAATTACAACGATACGTCTAATAAATATATTATTTGGTAATTAACTTTTAATTAGAAAAATAAACATAATGCTCAAATTAGACTCTTTCTGAGTAGCATGGAAAACCACTACATCAGTCAACTTGATGAAATATTTGAAGCATGTGGTACGCGAGTGGTTCCGCTAAATATTCCACTCATGTAACAGACGCACGGATGGCCGTCCGAAGATGCGGATGATAATCTTTTCATCCCCGTTATCGGACCGCCAGCGTTGCGCCTGTTGCGCGAGTGAAAACTTTAGCAGACCACAACGCTTACAATGTAAAATATATATTTATTAAATTGTCAGATTTGATTATTGTTTTGATGACACTGAGTAATATATGTTTATTTATGGTAATTAAAAAAATGAACAAATATTAGTTAATCATTTAACTTACCGTATAAATTAGCTTGTTATATTATGCCCCCTGGTCTGTAACTCACCTTCACAGACCACCATAATCTATCTGTCAATGCGTTTCTTTTTTCTTTTTTTTACATATAACCCTGTTTGAATTAAAATTACACCTTGTATACACCGAAGGTGTAATGAGCTAATGAGCGTGTATTTTGATTTTAACTACGTGTTTCATTGGTGTGACATTTAAGAAACTTGTGTAACACGTGCCTTATGTAAATTTTCTAACGTTAAGCCTGTCCTAAACTTAGGTTTCATATATGTTAGCACATGATGAGGATTTTTCTCCTTTACTTCCAAATGATATGTTGCCTTTCAACTCACAAAATATTCAAGCGCACTATTGTTAACTAACTACCTTCAATGTCGAATGGCTGTGAGATATGCACTGAGTAAAAAATATGGAGAATTAAACCGATGCAACAGGAACCTTCAAATAAAATTACATCTGGCACGGACCATGAGAAACTGGTGAAAAAA
Organism: Ixodes ricinus; assembly: GCA_037355805.1. Lineage (NCBI taxonomy): Eukaryota > Metazoa > Arthropoda > Arachnida > Ixodida > Ixodidae > Ixodes > Ixodes ricinus. The sequence continues at coordinate 3,274 of JAZHYW010054336.1, read as the reverse complement.
CAGCTGAGGCACCCTCGTCTGCGATCTACTTTATACGACAAAATTAACTATTACACCGCCTTTCATGTCACAAGCTGCAAAGTGACCGACGTACAACTGTTTGGAATATGGAAAAATTAATCCAAATGCTGGGAATATGGAAACACAAATCTAAGACCGATCGTTTCAAAAGAGAGCTGCCAGTCTTAGACTCTAAAACCGGGTGTTATTAAGTCATTGATCACTAATGCTTTAAGCAGGTCTTGTGTACATTCCATAGCGAAGGCACTCAAAGGGCAGTGTAAGAGGTTTAGCAGCGCGGGATACGAAAAATGTGTCTTTAGGAGGCAAGTGACTATAATGAGCAGGGCAAGGGAAGAGAGAGAAGAGATATCGAAAAAAAAGATTCGCTGTAATGCCATATTTCCACGCGATTTCTCACAATATAAAAGATGGTGCAAAGAACTTTGGTGTAAATGCGGTGTTCAATAAGAATTTCTAGATGGTCAACCTCACCTCATTTCAAAGAGAACGGAAAGGGTGCCAGAAAGTCCCCAAAGATAAATGGGTACCTTGTGAGGAAGGAGTTGTGTATGAGACACCTCTAGCGTGTGGCTTTAAGTATGTGGGCAAACTTCCGAGTCGTTGATTGATATACTAGCTGAGCATAAATGAAACGTAAAAATCAAACCGGCCATTTCTGATACAGCAACACATATACAGGGATGCAGCAACTGCACGGCACAGTGGTCGGAGACAGAAGTGGTTCACAAAGAAGTCAATGATGCCAAACGAGTTGTAAGGGAAACCCTTAATATTGAGTCAATAGACATCTGTATACGCCAGGCATCTATGTACATGCCTGACAATGCCAAGGCGTTCCTGCGTTTACAATTATTTTTACACTTGCCTTGTTGTGTGTAAGCGTTTTTGTTTTGTTGTCTAGTTTAGCCGGGCAAGTATTTCGGGGGAAATTAGGTGTCAGTGTTAAGATGACTAATAGCATGAAGGGTAACGCGTCTTTCGTACTCTTTGAGGTTTTCTTAACAGTTCGTTGGGCTTGGCCAGCAAGGTCGTTCAGGGCTGGGGGGTGGAGGGGCTGGCTTACTCGTCACAGCAAACTCGTAACAGGAAAACTGGACGTAGGTGAACTGGTCACGGAGGGCATCTTATTCTAGGTAATCCCGTAGTAGAGAGAGTGGTCGCATTGACCTTCTTGTCATAGGAAAAGTGGTCAAATATTTTAGTTCGTTCGTCATATTTCTTACTTCTACTGTTATCTTGTTTTCTAAACAGTCTATCATCCCACAAGGGAGTATTGTCTTTTGCTATGACCCCTGTTTTCCATTGTATACACCCTTTAGAGCTCATTTTAGGGGCAGACTTTTGTGGAGGGGATGCTAAGGTTCAAAAGAAGAAATGTTTTTGTTGAACTGATTAAGGCGAGCGTGTTGAAATGTAAATACTTAAAATTGAAATAATAGAAAACTCGAAGAACGAGGACGAGACAACACTCTTTCATTTAGCACCGACATCTGATTATGTAAACAAAAATTAGCGCTTTGCCCAAGATCACAATGATAAGGAGCTGTCGAAAAGGTAGAGGGGGGGGGGGTGAACGAGGGGACCAGCGCCGAGGTTCCGTGATTGTTCAAATTCTCCGGGATCCATGACTGTCCAATTTTTACGGGGAGTTGCAGACTCTTTCAAGTTCTGGCCCGAGTAATTTCACTTAACGTCTTGATTGAGTTAAGGACGCCGATGAGTTGTTCTTTTTTGCGTTCTCAATGAGGAATGACTCGATGATTTCGTGCTCATAGCGGTCTCGGTGTCCCACCTTTATCTTCGTACTGGTGAACTCAGGTGCGCACCAGAAGCACTCCTTTGCGCAAGACTTCGTGTATTTATGCTTTCAATTTTAAAGTTTTTTTCTTCTGTTGTTTACCGGTTCAATTTCGTAAACCGAGAGGCGCGCTTGATAGGAAGCTGATTTGAAGTATATATACATATAGGAAAAAAATGTGTTAACTTCCAGAAAACACCGGCAGGCGTTTCCTGGAAGTTAACAAGAAAACAACTGCGCTGCTGAACAAAGTTCCTATTGATGTTTTTTATAGTTTTCGTAATGTTCAAAGGGCCTGCTGCTTTGTGCGCATTATATGCACCACATTCCCTTAAGGGTGCAGTCAAATTGGTATACTCGTCAGCCACGCAAACCCCATTTTGCTTGAACAGAGAGCCCTAAGTCCAATATCACCTTTTCGTTTTCTGCTTGTTATAATTTGTAACAAGTAGAAAAACGAATATCACCTATTATAAATTACGCAATTAAAGTCTTGGAGGCGCATCCTGCTACAAATGTTAACGAAATTGAAAAAACTCAACTTCACCGCCGATACGAGTTCCCCGCCGTTACGAGTTCCCTTTTCACGAGATGACCTCTGATAAGATTTCCGCTGTGACCAGTTCCTCTATATCCAGTTGGCTGTGACAAGTTGGCTTGTGACGAGTTCTCCTTGACCCCGAGAGGGGGGGGGTGGTTCTAAGAAGTGTGACCTTTGTTCGAACGTAGAGTGACCGCGCAAGGTCATGGTGTGTCATAAGTGTGTACAAAGGTGGCTGCGAAATTTGTAGAAAAAGATAGAAAAGATAAAGGATTTTCGTTTTTGTTTCCTGTGTTGGCTGGTGACGACCTTGATTGCAAAGTTGTTTATAAGAGGTTTACTGAATAAACATACTAGCTGAGTTTGAAACAACTGCTGACTGACTTCTTCCCCTGTGTCTTCTACTTTTGGTTAAGGTTTTTTTCCCATGCACTTTGAGGGGTTTTAATATAATGATGATTTAGAATTGTGTTTGTTTCACAGATTATTAAGCACGGGTGTCCATCACATGGAGTGCACCTCTTTTACCTTCTTGAAGTTTTCATCTTGACTTTCACCGAAGTATCAGACCCCCAAAAAATTTAACATCGTCTTCCTATGTATTTGAGTTCACACATTGAACTTTATTATACAATTATACGCGAAACATCCACAAGTTGAATATTAGTTTCTACCAGTGTTGCCATTTTAACGGTTTTTACGCTAAATTTAGAGGTTGTCTGAGTTGTTTAGTGGTAAAAATTGCCGTGTTGATGCTGGCACCGATTTGAGCGGTTTTCAAGTCATGTTGTGTTTTCTGGCGCTCGAATCTGTAGTCCAATTTGCACTCATCTATCGCAAATAGCTTAATTACTGTGGTTAGTTAGAGTCAAGGGCTCGTTGTATTTGCCTAGTTTCAACAAAATCGTTGT
>JAZHYW010054334.1:0-31064 GCA_037355805.1 Ixodes ricinus | reverse complement strand
TTGCAGTACACGGCGTCCAACGAGCGATTGTCCAGGACGTCCAGGCTACACAAGTGCAACACACACTGGGAAACACTAAACAAAGTAAAGCAGAGATCATCAAAAACTCATACTTCTAAGTGATTTCTTAAGTTTACGGAGCGAGGTAAGGCCTAGAAGCTCGGGCGGCAGCTGTGAGAAAAGCTTTGGAACGTAATATGCTCGCGTACTTTCACCGTATCGGGTATGCGCAAGAGGTATTTGGAAAGGCTGCACGTGTCGGAGGGCACGAGATGATGAGCTTAAAGTTTTGAATTCAGAGCTCCAGAAATGTCGCAAAATAACTGTATGAACATAGAGGGTGTGAAAGTCAGGCAGTTGAAGAATGTCGAAAAGGGTGGTGTCCTCAGGTACTTGCATGTTATAGGAGACACTCCTTAGGATTGCTTTAAGGATGCTGTCAATTCTAGCTCTCCAGAAAGCGGAACAATTACCAAAAACTGTTATGCCATACCGAAGGATACTGTACCCAAGAGTATGAGCAATAACCTTACGAACAGAAAGAGGCATGAGACATTTGGATCGATATAAGATGCAGCTGGCGCTTCTTAATTTTTTGCAAATATATGCTAAATGATCATGCCATTTTAGGCCACTATCGAAAAATATACCAAGGTACTTAACACTACTAGCGTACTCTAAGGGGACACAGGCGCACTGATTACAAGCAGATGAGTGTAAAATAAAAGGAATGCTGAGATGGATTGTTTTATGTGGATTGTAGAAACACATTAGTTTTGTTTTCTTTACATTGATAGCGATTAGGTTTTTCTCAAACCAGTCCATGACTGCAGTCGCATGGTGCTGTAACTGGCGAATCGAGTCTACGTAATTAATATGTTGCGACATGATCACAGTGTCGTCTGCATACTGATAGATCTTGCATCCTGGTACATAGTTGGCGATGTCATTGACAAAGATGTTAAACAAAAGGGGTGACAAAATTGAACCTTGTGGTACACCTGCTTGTAGTTTGGTTCGTGAGCTTTGAAAACCTCCAGCTGATACCAGCTGGGAGCGATTGTCAAGATAGCTCTCAAAAAAATTAAAAAAGTGCCACGGAAGCCTATACTGTGAAGTTTACGTAAAAGTAACGAGTGACTAACGGTGTCGAACGCTTTAGATACGTCCAAGAATAGTGTTGACGTGACAAGGTTATTGTCAAAACCAGAGTGAAGATAATCAGAAAAATCTTCCAGAAGGGGCTGTGTGCCCTTCCCATGCACGAATCCAAACTGAGTAGGTGACAATATATTAAATTTATCTAAAAAAGACGTCATTACCTGAAACACATGCTTTTCGAGTATCTGCACGATTATCGGTAGAATAGAAATCGGTCGATAATTCTCGATGTTATTTTTGACACCACCTTTGTATAGAGGACGCACTATTGATGTTTTAAGTTCGTCGGGAATCGATTTAGCCTCAATAAAGCCGTTTAACATAAAAAGAAGGACCGCTTTGAGACTGACATAGTTTCTGCGAAGATCGGAGAGACGAATGTTGTCAATTCCAGGCGACTTGCTTGGCTTAAAGCTAAACAAGATCGAGTGCAGATCCGTCTCTTGGAGTGGGAAAAGCAACGCAGAGGAGCTGACAGTGTTACCAATAGGAGTTGATGAATCTCTCGCCTGTCCAGAAAAAGTAGCAAAGAAAGCGTTGAAATTTTCTACAACATGACATAAATTACCGCCAAAATTTTGCTTTATCGTATCGTCGATAGAGTGGCGCGTGCTAGTTCCACGAAACTCATTAATTAGGGACCAAGTTTTTCGTGCATCTGAACGAAATTCTGCGAATTTTTTCTGGTAGTAGTTTCGTTTGGCAGATCTAATCATTGCGTTGACTTTGTTACGAAGAAATTTAAAGTCTGACTTCAATTGCACATTGTTAGGTGAACGACGGCATCTAGCCCATAAAGCATTTTTGTCGCTAATTGCTGTCAAAATATTTGTATTTAGCCATAAGAGGTCAGGGTTACGTTTTTTTATGTACACCTCTTTCCGACAGGTATTATAGAATTTATCAAACAAAAGAACGAAGTTTTTATATACGTCACTGTGGTGGACGGACTCCAAAAATCCGATCCAGTCATATGACGAAACTAGCTTATCAAAGGCACGATTGTCTATGCTTGTTATTTTAATACGACCCGGTAATTTGCGCGATGCCAAGTTACCAAAAGAACAATGACAGGCCACAAAGTAGTGGTCAGCAAGTTTTTCGGTAATAATTGCCGATTTAACGATCGACGCAGATGTTCTGATGTTGATATGGTCAATGCAGGAGCAAACTAGTCTGTCTAATAGAAACTCTTCGCGAGTTGGAGCATTAATAGTGCACTCTATCCCATGCGTTGACAAGATGGTTAAGTATTTGCACACCGTAGATTTGGTCGTGCTTAAGATATCAATATTGAAATCTCCTACAACACATAACTGGTCATGCATGGTGAGACTACTTATGTTAGTTTCAAGTTCTTCCAGAAAAGATCCAACGTTCGTGGAAGGCGGTCTGTAGACTGCCAAAAAACATACCGAAGTCGCCGCGTTTCCTAGAGAAAGGGCGACACACTCTGCGTGATTGAAGTACAAAGAAATATTAGTAATGGACCACTTCTCATTCACGAAAACCGCGATGCCACCTCCATGACCGGAACACCGCGTGTAGAATTTACCTATATATCCTGGTAAAGAAAATTGATCTGTAGCAACAGAGGAAATGCTTATTTCTGTTAAAACAAAGACATCTACCAGCGAACTAATATCCCTTGAAATTATTTCGAATTCATTCCAATGCTTTCGTATGCTCCTTATATTAACGTGTAAAACAGAAAAGAGTGGTCATGACAGACTCCAAGAAACTTTCTGAAAGACGGAAAATCTGAAACCTGAGCGAAGTTTGTCATGCAACTAGATAATTTTTTCAAGGTCTAACTTATGGTTGATCCTCACAGGGAGAGAACCCTCCATCTTTCTGGCGTATATCTTAGCCCTTGTCACCCACACGAACTTATAGCCTCGCTCCTTGCCTCTCTGTCTAGCCTGCCAAAACAGCTCCTTGTTCGCACGAGTCAGGTTGTCGTTTAAGTACAATTTGGGGAAAGGACCAACCTGACTGAGTGAGGGAAGCTTTCCCCGCGCTTCCATCCATGATTCCTTCATGCTGACCGAAGCAAATCGGATTAGAATCGGCGGGGCCTTTTCACGTTTGGCAGGCAAGCGATGTATAGCGAGTATATCGGTTTTGTGGAATAATAATAATAATAATAATAATAATAATAATAATAATAATAATAATAATAATAATAATAATAATAATAATAATAATAATAATATATATTTATTTGTGCAGATAATTTCTCAAGTCGAGGCACGGGTCTGTCAAAGCCAGTAAAGGCTTGTGGGACAGCACCCTACTGATCAAAATCACAATATCCCCCACACAAACAGTGTCAAGCTCACCATGCAGCCTCTGCACTGTAATGAAATAAAATATGATGAAAAAAAAACATGCACATAGTATCATTAACTACACTGTGATGCAATAAATAATCATGTAAACAAAACAAGAAAGACAAAAAAAACCACACACGCACACACACTCACGCATAGTTATGATGTTCCATTGAACTCTTGGAGCACTTGTTTGAGTTTTTTTAGAGAGTCCACACCATATATGTTTTCCGGAAGGTCATTGAAGATTGAAGGCACATAGTAATTGCGAACTCTTTTTCCATAGTTCGTGGTGATAGAAGGCATTTTATAACGTTCGGTCCGACGAAGGGATCTAGTTACTATATGGGGTTCTTTGTAGTCATCATTCCAAAAATATTTCAGTACAACAGTCTGAACCAATAAAGCATTGAAGAGTGGCAAACCTAAAGTTTTTAGTTTTTCTTCTTCAGTTTCTGACGATGGACCATAGACAATACTCTTAAACATTCCTTTCAAAACTGAATCAATTTTTTGGCACCATGTTACAGACCCATGCCCAAAAATTGTTATGCCATACCTTAAAACACTGTACGCTAACGCTTGAGCTATCATCTTTTTGGTTGATTTAGGAATTAATGATCTTGTATTATAGAGCAAGCATGACACCTTTCTCAGTTTTTTACAGATATAAGACATATGAAAATTCCATGACAAAGCACTATCAAACTCAATTCCTAAATACTTGACCTGATCTGCATAAGACACTGGGCAGCAGTTGCCGTCTGCACAGTCAGATGTATGCATGTAAAGTGGATGATCAAATGTTATATTTCTTAGCGGATTATGAAAGCAGAGAAGTTTAGTTTTCGATATATTTACATCAAGACAATTTCTTTTAAACCAGTCAAGTAAGCAGCAAGTGTCTTTTGGAGTAGCGTCATTGCTGGAACATAATCAAGATGGAGCGAGAGCAGTACCGTGTCGTCAGCATATTGGAATAGTTTACATGTGGAGACAGCGTTGGACATATCATTGACAAACACGTTGAAAAGAAGAGGGGACAAAATAGATCCCTGCGGGACCCCAGCTTTTAAATTTACTTTGGAGCTTCGGCTATTGTTTATAGAAACTACTTGTGTACGGCCGCTCAAAAGTTCTGAAGCAGAGAAAGGAATGGGCCGCGGAAACCAATTTTATGCAATTTTTTAAGTAGAATGCTATGGTTGACCGTGTCAAATGCTTTCGCCACGTCAATAAAAAGTGCACACGCGACCTGATGCCTTTCAAAAGCAAGATGCAGTTCATCAGCAAAATCTTCCAGAAGTGGCTGGGTCCCCCGGCCACTGACGAACCCATATTGCCTAGGCGATAGGATATCAAAGTTATCTAGGTACGACGTCATAGTATTGAGGATATGCTTTTCCAAAATTTGCACTATACAAGGTAAGATTGAAATTGGGCGGTAATTGTTAAGTTTTTTACGCTCTCCACCTTTGAATAACGGCTTTACTAAAGCACTCTTTAAATCATCCGGGATTTTTCCACGGGAAATGAAACCATTTAACATATAAAGGAGCACGTGTTTTATAGAATCATAATTTCTCCGCAGGTCTTCTGCACTGATGCCATCTATACCAGGAGCCTTGTTTGATTTGAAACTGAAAAGCGTAGTTCTTACATCAAGCTCCGTCATCTCGGGAAGGAAAGCCGAGGAAACATTTGAGTCTATAGTCCCTGCTGAAAACAGAGCATCATCACGGGCTACTCCGGAGAATTTAGCGAAGAACTTATTAAAATCCTCAACCATTTGCGTTGTATCGTGACCGAATGCTTTCTCAAGTGTGTGATCAATTGATCTATTAATCCCCTTGCCTCGTAGTTGATTCACCAAACACCAAGTATGTGCTATATTCGACCTTGCTTTAAAAAATTGATCTCGAAAGTATTTTCTTTTTGCCGAACGTATCAGCGCGTTTAAACGATTTCGTGTACTGCGAAATTCTGTCTTCAACTGAGCATTATTTGGAGAACGTCGGCATCGTGCCCAAAGGGCATCTTTAGACCTAATTTCTAGCAGAATGTCACCAGTTAGCCAGTCGTGTTCGTTTCGACGTCTCCTCACAGTAATGACCTTTTTTGCTTGTATCCTGAATGCACAAAATTGATCTTTAAACCTTCTGTAAACGTCGTCAAAGTCGTCAGTAGATAACAAAATGTTCCAATCGTTCGCCCTAACCAAGTTATCAAACTTCGTTCGATCAATTATTTCAATTATTTTTGTTGTCGCTTTTGGTGATTTATCATTGAGTTGTGGCATAAGTTGACATGCCACGAAGTAATGGTCAGAAAGTTTTTGCTCTATTACTGCTGATTTTGCAACTATATCCGGTACGCGTACATTAATATGATCAAGGCATGACGCTACAAGATGATCTTCTAAAAGTTCTTCTCGGGTAGGAGCAAGAATTAAACCTTCAATACCAAAGAGTGCCAATAGGTTAAGATAATCACAAACAATAGACTTGGAGGGTTTAAGCGTGTCAATGTTAAAGTCGCCTATTAGACAAATATCATCGATAGACTGAAAACTGTGAAGCGTATCTCGGAGTTCACTCAAAAATGTCGAAATATTACCTGACGGAGGCCTGTAAAAAGCTAGCAACATCAACGACCACTTAGAATTCGATACATTCAGTGAAAGTGACTCGCAACTAAGAAAATCTACATCAAGTCTTTCAGCACACCAGATATCTTTAACAAATATAGCAATTCCTCCTCCTCGTCCAATTGTGCGTGTTAAAAAGAATGCCTTATAACCCGGTATCTGGAACTCATTGCAGAAGTCCTCTTTGACATTGATTTCTGTTAGTACAAAAACATCGAACAATTCTATTGTATCATTCACAGTTGCTATAAACTGATCCCAATATTTGCGTATACTCCTAATGTTCACGTGTAATAGACCAAGAGCGCTATCACTCACTGGGTACAAGAAACCTTGAAGGGACGAAAAATCCGAGCACCGACAAAACTGTACTTCCATTACTCTAAGTGGTTTTCATTCCCTGTTCACAGAGCCGTTTAGCAAAGAGAAAGATTAAACAATCTTTTCCAGGTCGTCCAGTCGATGGATGCGGACAACTGGAGAGGATTCTGTCTTCTTTGTGAACAGCTTACCGTTCTTGACCCATGTGAACTTGTATAGCCTTGCCTTTGCTTTCTCACGCACCCTCCAAAACAGTTCCTTGTTCTTTCGGGTCAAGTTTTCGTTGACGAACAGTTTTGGCAGTGACCCATTGGCTGCAAGAGTCCGCAGCTTTCCTCTTGCGGTGAGCCATTGATCCCTGACTGTCATCGAAGAAAATCTAATCAGTATAGGCGGAGGGATGTCACGTCGAGATGGTGTACGGTGCGCTGTTAGAATGTCTCTTGGATGGAAGTCAGGAAGGCCAAGTTGACTGGCTAAGTCGCCTACAACAACAGTCAGATTTTCGTTTGGGGAATGAGGCAGCCCGTGGATCTCTATATTGGAGAGACGACTAAACTGTTCGTTGTCATTGAGCTCCTCTTGGAGATGTTGAATGGTTTCTGACTGCTCCGCTATCACTGTTCTTAAAGATGTTGTTTCATTGCGGAGCTCTGTTATTGAGGCGGAGTTGGTGGTGGCAGTCGCTAATAGGGAGTCATACCTGTCTGACAAAAAGTCAATGAACTTCTGAACCTCCGTTACGGTAGATTTGGGGTTCTCCACTGTATAGGACACAGCCGTCAGCATATATTTGAATGTTGTATCTAATTTCCACAAACATATTATTCATAAGTATTAAAAATGAGAGCGGTCCTCGCAAGGATCCCTGGAAGACGCCCGACGTTACATCTAAGCAAGTTGGACCTTACTCCGTTCATCAATTTGTTTTCTATTTTTTTAAATAGTCGGTAAGCCAGCCAGTTAACAACAATGTCTGCACAGTTCTATGGTTTCACCTTTTGCAAAATTAATTTGTGAGGGACCATATCAAACGTTTTCTGGAAATCCAGGAAGATGCAGTCTACCTGTACACTTTTATCAAAAAAATAAGCGACATCGTGATAGGATTGTACTATGGGAGTATCATATGGAAAGCCACTTCTAAATCCGTGCTTATAGGGAATAAAAAATATTTCTGTTCAAGGTATCTTTCAAGGCTACTGTAAGCTCTGTTTTCCAACATTTTTAACATGTTACGTTGCAGTGAGGAAATAGATCTACACTTTCTCTACTCTCCAGTTTCTTTTCCCCGGCGTTGCGAGCCCGCTCAACATGGGCTGTTTTTCATTCTTTGGGCGAGGCTGCCAGAGGACAAAAAAAACTATCAAACAACACGTGCAAGAAAAATGACAACATTCCAGAACACTCTTTAGTACACGGCAAGGTATTCCGTCCAGCCCGGTAGCTTTGTTCTCATTCAATCAACTTATCAGTTTCAGAATCCCGTCTCCGCTTACTTCGAAGTCAGGCAGGCTATCTTCTACAGGTTGTAGAAAACGGGGAAGGGCACCACTCCTATAGTCGACGAAAATAAAGATTCAAAATAACTAATAAAAATGGGCTTTTTGTCATTATTGTTTTCTACTATCCGAGCCTGAATCGGAGAGAGGAGGAATGCCTGTCACGTCGTTTCTCTGATGATGCTTTCACGGACCTCCAGAATTCTTTTTGGTATTCGTTTTAGCCTATCACCGAGGGAATTGTGATATATATGGTTTTTAAAGTAATACACTTTACTCTTAAGAACTGCTGTGAGCTCCCTTTAGACCTCCGAAAAAAAAACCACGATCAATAAATGCCTTGAATTTGGTTTTGAACTTATTTCATAACTGATCGTCGTTTTAAACCGATACATGTTTCTTTAGTACGAATCGAACAAAACTAAAACGCTCGTCAGCTATGCTTGCGCAGTTACCTTTATTCTAGAAAAGTATTTTTTTCCCGAGTGCATACTTGCCGTTCGTTTCTGCGCGCATTTTATTTCCCTGATTATTTTCACATGATTGCCAGCTGCCGAAAAAGGGTGGAACCGGATGATACAATGGGAACTATCATAGATGAGTATTAGATCCAAGGTACTATTTCTCCTAGAATCTAAGCGCGTATGAAATGTAACATGCTGATGTAGAGCGAAACTCGAAGCAATGTTCACAATCGTCGTGTACTGCGCAGGTGCGTTCAAGGTAACCATTATCGTCTCGTCCAAGCGTATGTTCTAGAAAATTTAAATCCCCTCCGAAAGCAAGGATAGTCGTACGGAATTGAGGATAGGGTGCTTAATAAAGTTTGGAAACATTCGTCTTCTAGACGCAGGCGGCCTATAAAGGAACCGAGCGCAAGATATTTACCATCCCGCATGAACAGTCTACACCAGACAATATTCAAATGAACATCCCAAAAAATTAAATGCATGGTGATGCCTTTGTAGTCTGCACTGAATCAACGGGAATTCGGCACCACCATCTCTGCTCCTGTCCTGTCAATAAGCAACATAATCGGACGGAAACACTTCCGCGTCATCAAGTCAACAATTTGTACTGATTACAATACTAGGCCTAGTCAAATCGTAGTAGTTCTGCGAAGTCATCAACTTCCAATACTGCTGCAGTTCAGAATTAATACATCATGTTCGTTTACTGGTTTGATCCTCTTGACTACAGGATTCACAGGATGCCGGGCTGATTGATATGCAGCTTTTTCTTGTGTACCCAACACATCTATGTTGGGTACACATAGTAGGCTTCTGACCGATAACCAGCTTTGGTAAAACGAAGGTGAATATTTAGCTTTTGGGATTTGGAAAATTCAAGAAGTTTCCTTTCTTTTCGCGACGGACGTTATTGGAGAAGTACTGTACAACTGCCACTTCCCTGTCGCCTGTACTTGAAGGCTTGAGACAGTATTCTTTGTGTTATCATTGAAGGATGCAAGAGTTCACAATGATTGGCCTACTTTATTCCTGTTTGTAACCGGCCGAGACGATGAGCACGTTTAACATGTGTACTCAAGTCTAAACCGAGCCGTTCGTCGCACACTTGCGCAATCTTTTACTTTCGACACTTCCAACGTCTCGCTTGTTGCCACGGCGACGCTGTAAAAGATTAAATTGTTTCTCCGGGAGCGATTTCCAAAATTATCGTGACTGGTGGCTAATTGTCCCAAATCTTCAGCAAGTGCAGTCGTCATGGCTTTCATTTTCTTTACTTCAGTTTCAAGTGTTTTTAATCAAGCAACGTCATTTTTGTGGGACAAGCGTCACGGAAAGCGACGCAATATTTTCTTGTGCCGGTAATCTGCATTTGTTTGATGGTCGTAACTTCTGTTATTAGCGCTTCTTGCGTCATTTCGATGCTCGGCAGTATTTCCATTACCTCCCGCATTCTGTGCACCTGTCCCTGAGTGAATGGACCTGGATTCACCTCGACATCTCCAGAGACAATCAGCAATATTCTGATTACTATAGACGCCGCGTAGCAAAGCACAGAAACAGGATAAATTGATGATGCATAGGAAACGCATGATTGAAAAAGCTGTTTTGGGTCAAATATTCTATTGGCGCAGATATAGAAGGCGTAACCTTTCGTCTTCCGCAAATATTCGGCTTTCTACACAAATGTTTGTTTTTTCCGTCTCTCTATTGCGTATCTCGCGGTAATTGGCTCGGGACATGCACTGTGGCAGAATGAACACGTACACATTTCACAAAGTAGTTTGTCGCAGTTTCGGAAGGACAGGGCCCAATGAATTGCGACGACGTGACTTGTTACTCCTTAGCAGTGGGACGGCTATACTTTAATCAGTCTTCATTCATTTGCAAAAACAAAAAATATATTTGTTCTTTTTTTTTAAAGTGCTAAAATGTCTTAAAATCTAGCAAAGTATTTCACGTTCAAAGTGAAAACAAATTATTCATTTTAGAAACAAAGAACAGGGTTCAACCACATCACCGTTCTATGACCTGAAATAACATGAGGTCGTATAATCCCGCGACATGATGACTTCACACCTTGAAATCACTATGTCACGTGACTTGACGTCACATGATGTCAGGTCACGTGACGTCGATGTTTTCCTCTAAGTTTAGCGGATGAAATGACACCACGGTAGAAGGTCGTTGTGTCTCTTATTACCACGACTTCTCGCGATATAAATTTATTCGCTATATTTAGCAGTGAAATGTCCGCACGGACGGATGGACGGGAGGACGAACCAACACGTTTCCTGGAAATTTAGAGCTTTGTTTAGAAAAAGACACCACGCTTTCTTGAGTACTCGCTACTTGATGCTCGCAACTCAAAATTGAGTAGAGAGGACAGAACGGTTACTTACTGAAGCGTGCGAACCGAACTCTTAGAAGTAACCAAAACTTCGCTTCATGCCGAATGTGCAGATGTGTATTGAACATTAATCGGAGCTTTGGTTGAACGGAGGTCAATCTTCAAAAAAACATGAGCCCTGATGTAGGATCCTTGACACTCGTTGTCTATGATGTCAGCAGATATAGGGCATTCGCATTCAGGGTCGCAATAGCGTAATTTCTTTCGGGGAATACGGGGACGGTACTTTCGTGCAAGCCTCATCTTAAAGCTCAAAAGATGTACCTTTCCTGAGGTACGCTTACGGAAAGAACCTTGTACTTACGACAACTCTCAGTGTGGTTACATCAAGATTTTTAATACGAGATAAACGAACTAAGAAAACCTTCGAAAGTATGGCCACTGGCGGACACCTGAAGGCATAGGGTCCAGTTCATTGATTATAGTGTTTCATCATCGGAAGCCTCAAATCCCCCAAATCAGCAAGACCTCTTCAATATTGCTTTTCATAACGTGATGCTCTGCACGGGCCTGAAAGATAAGATGCTCTACCACCATTTGTGTCTATATTTGCCTACTCCGAATTTGCCATGTATGTTAAAAATACCGCGATCCGATTCAATATTATAAGAACATTTGTGTTTAGCCACTCTGCATCAATAAAAATGAACCCCGAGCGCTTAGAAAATCTAATTTCCTAAAAACAAGCAGAAAACTTCATTGCTTTGCAAATCTAGATAATTAGAAGAAGAATGCAATAAAGTTTCTAGCCAGCAGAGTTGAGCTTGAGCATGGCGCAGAAGAACAAGGTGAGATATTTTAGATTACTTCTTGCCTCCAAGAGAGTTAGCCTCAACATTTTTGTTTTATGTGGTTTCGGGGCTTTGTTCTGGATGCTTAAATTCTACTTGCGATAAAATTCGAGATTGAGTACGCTGTAGGCGATTGTAAAAACAGCCAGCCTGCTTGTACGTTATCTGTTTCAGAGCTTCTACATATTTCGGTAATAAAATAACGACCTGGTTCTTTCAGTTAATTGTTAAGTCTTGCAAAGGGAATCTTCGCTATGGGTTTCCTTTGCCCAAAATAAAAACACGTTGGTTATATAAACCGTTGACGCGTACTTGAAGAAATTCCCAGTAAAAATACGTGTCCCCCTTTTACGTTTTTCTAAAATTAAAGTGGAATTTCTACAAGCAATTTGGTTGCTAGCATTTTCGGTTTGTAACTTGGTCCGGCTTAGTTGTATTTGTGGATATTAAAACAATTTAAAGTAATAAATGCGTGGCTGTTTTTCACATTAATTTTTATGACTTTCCAAAGTTCAAGTATACAAGTTCAGCATAAATAAGAAATTACGAAGTTATATTTATCTACCTGGTGACCAATTAAACAACAAATATAACATACGTTTACAGTGATGAAATAAAACGCTTTTTTCTGCCCGACAATAGTTACTACTTGAGTTAATACTAACGCAAATATTTACCTGCTTAGCAACTTCTGTACTTACGTGTACAAACCGGTTGGAACGTGCTCTTCAGAATTATATTCAGTGATGTTTAGAGTGTGGCATCCTTAATACATACGTTGGCAAGCTCTTACGCGCTGACAACGTGTAATCTAGTTTTGTTGCTATATAAGCAATCAATGTAACATATTATTTAAAATACAGTTCTCAAATGAGGTCTCCCGAGTGCAGACATTTTAAACACGCATATAATGTGAATGTAATTTCGGGTAGAGCCCAAATTGCCATCGCGTTATCAAAACGAGTGAAAATAAAAATAATAAAAATATTCATTCGCTACATACTGCGCCCAAACGCAAGAGCCGTGAGTGATACCTAAGGGAGCCATCCATCAAACCCAAACGTATCCCAAGAATGAAAAAAGGGAAATGATCAATTTTCTCCAGACTTCCTTAAACGGAACGCTTGTTACTACGTGTTCCAAGCTTGTGCAAAGATGCCCTTTTTCATCTAACAGTTTGTTATAAGGAACTTCATAATGTAACTTTCGGGGTTTTTGTGTTACGATCTTGGGTTTCCTTTTAATTGATGCTAAGGGAATCGGCCGATTTGCACCGATCAAGTATGCTTTGGTTTAAAATTTGATCTTTTCGGTCAGGTCGATCTTTGGATGGGGGTCATAAAGAGAAACATTGATTTCATCAAGCTGTTTATTTTTTGTGCTCATTAACATCTGAAGCCTTGGTAATAACGAGAACCAAATTCGGAGATTGCCAACTGACACAGACAACATAAACACTCAAGTATTTGCGTTATGACGCCCGAGGAAAACGACGTTTTAAAGAGTTAATATTATTTTCCGTCTGTTTTTTTTGTGCTTTTTGAATGTGAAAGAACTAAATTTGTGTCTGTATTGTCGATTTGCACCTAAGGTTAAGTCCAATATTAAGGCTTGTCGCGGTCCTCGCCCCATCAAAAGTGTCCTAATTTGTTTTCGTTCAATTTATTTTCCTAAGTAAATCGGTCTACGCTAGAAGGAAAACAAATTGGGACACTGCTTATGAGTGCAAATCGAAGCAATACAGACACAGAATTTAGTTCTTTCACGTTCAAAGCGTGAAAAAACAGACGGAAAATAATATTGACTCTTTTAAAACGTCGTTTTTCCTCGCGTCCTGCTAACTGCAAATACTTGAGCGTTTATGTTGTCTGTGCTTAGTTGGCAATCTCCGAATTTGTTTCGTTATTACCAAGGCTTCAGATGTTAATGAGCACAAAATAAACAGTTGAGAGTAATCAATGGTTCTCTTTATGACCCCCATCCAAAGGTCGACCTGACCGAAAAGATCAAATTTTAAACCAAGCATACTCGATCGGTGCAAACTGCCGATTCCCCTTGGCATCAATTAAAAGGAAACCCAAGATCGTAACACAAAAACCCCGAAAGTTACATTATGAAGTTCCTTATAACAAACTGTTAGATGAAAAGGGCATCTTTGCACAAGCTTGGAACACGTAGGAACAAGCGCTCCGTTTAAAGGAAGTCTAGAGAAAATCGAGCATTTCTTTCTTTTTTCATTCTTGGGACATCTTTGGGTTTGATGGATGGCTCCCTTAGGTATCACCACGGCTCTTGCGCTTGGGCGCAGTATGTAGCGAATGAATATTTTTATTATTTTTATTTTCACTCGTTTTGATAACGCGATGGCAATTTGGGCTCTGCCCGACATTGCATTCACATTATATGCGTGTTTACAAAGTCTGCACTCGGGAGACCTCATATGAGAACTGTATTTTGAATAATATGTTACATTGATTCCTCATATAGCAACAAACCTAGATTATACGTTGTCAGCGCGTAATGGTTTGCCAACGTATGTAATCAAGGATGCCACACTCTAAACATCACTGAATATAATTCTGAAGAGCACGCTCCAACCGGTTTGTACACGTAAGTACAGAAGTTGCTAAGCAGGTAAATATTTGCGTTATGTATTAACTCAAGTAGTAACTATTGTCTGGCAGTAAAAAAGCGTTTTATTACAACACTGTAAAAGCACGTTATATTTGTTGTTTCATTGGTCACCAGGTAGATAAATATAACTTCGTAATTTTTTATTTATGCTGAACTTGTATACTTGAACTTTGAGAAGTCATAAAAATTAATGTGAAAAACGACCACAAATTTATTACTTTAAATTGTTTTAGTATCCACAAATACAAATAAGCCGGACCAAGTTACAAACCGAAAATGCTAGCAACTAAATTGCTTGTAGAAATTCCCACTTTAATTTTAATAAACACGTAAAGGCCGACATGTATTTTTACTGGGAGTTTCTTCAAGTACGCGTCAACAGTTTATATAAGCAATATGTTTTTATTTTGGGCAAAGGAAACCCATAGCGATGATTCCCTTTGTAAGACTTAACAATTAACTGAAAGAACCAGGTCGTTATTTTATTATCGAAATAAGTAGAACCTCTGAAACAGATAACGTACAAGCAGGCTGGCGGTTCTTACAATCGCCTACAGCGTGCTCAATCTCGAATTTTATCGCAAGTATCGAATTTAAGCATCCAGAACAAAGCCCAGAAACCACGATAAAACAAAAATGTTGAGGCTTACTCTCTTGGGGGCAAGAAGTAATCTAAAATATCTCACCTTGTTCTTCTCGCGCCATGCTCAAGCTCAACTCTGCTGGCTATAAACTTTATTGCATTCTTCTTCTTAATTATCTAGATTCGCAAAGCAATGAAGTTTTCTGCTTGTTTTTAAGAAATTGAGATTTTCTAAGCGCTCGGGGTTCATTTTATTGATGCACGTGGCGAAACACAAATGTTCTTCTGTTATTCAATCGGCTCGCGATATTTTGAACATACATGGCAAATTCGGAGTAGGCAATATATAGACACCAATGGTGGTAGATCATCTTATCTTTCAGGCGCGTGCGGCCATCACGTTATGAAGAGCAATACTGAAGAGGTCTTCCTGATTTGGGGGATTTGAGACTTGCGAAGTTGAAACACTATAATCAATGAACTGGACCCTATGCTTCGAGGTGTCCGCCAGTGGCCATACTTTCGAAGGTTTTCTTTAGTTCGTTTATCTCGCATTAAAAATCTTGATGTAACCACACTGAGAGTTGTCGTAAGAAGAAGGTTCTTTCAGTAAGCGTACCTCAGGAAATGTATATCCTTTGAGCTGTAAGATGAGCGCTTGCACGAAAGCACCGTCCCCGTATTCGCCGAAAGAAATTACGCTATTGCGACCCTGAAGTGCGAATGCCCTATATCTGCTGACATAATAGACAACGAGTGCCATGGATCCTACATCAGGGCTCATGTTTTTTGAAGATTGACCTCCGTTCAAACAAAGCTCCGATTAATGTTCAATACATGTCTGCACATTCGGCATGAAGCGAAGTTTTGGTTACTTCTGAAGAGTGCGGTTCGCACTGCTTCAGTAAGTAACCGTTCTGTCCTCTCTACTCCATTTTGAGTTGCGAGCATCAAGTAGCGAGTACTCAAGAAAGCGTGGTGTCTTTTCTAAACAAAGCTCTCAATCTCCAGGAAACGTATTGGTTCGTCCTCCCGTCCATCCGTCCGTGCGGACATTTCACTGCTAAATATAGCGGATAAATTTATATCGCGTAGAAGTCGTGGTAATAAGAGACACAACGACCTTCTACCGTGGTGTCATTTCATCCGCTAAAGATAGAGGAAAACTCGACGTCACGTGACCTGACATTCATGTGACGTCAAGTCACGTGACATGGTGATTTCAAAGTGTGAAGTCCTCATGTCGCGAGATTATACGACCTCATGTTATTTCAGGTCATAGAACGGTGATGTGGTTGTACCCTGTTCTTTGTTCCTAAACTGAATATATTTGTTTTCACTTTGGACGTCAAATGCTTTGTTAGATTTTAAGACATTTTAGCACTTTAAAAAAAAGGTCAAATGTCTCTTTTGTTTTTGCAAATGAATGAAGACTGATTAAAGTATGGCCGTCCCACTGCTAAGGAGAAACAAGTCACGTCGTCGCAATTCATTGGGCCCTGTCCTTCAGAAACTGCGACAAACTACTTTGTAAAATGTCTGCCTGGGCATTCTGCCTCAGTGCATGTCCCGCGCCAATTACTTCGACATAAGTAATAGAGAGACGGAAAAGCAAACATTCGGGTAGAAAGCCGAATATTTGCGGAAGACGAAAGGTTACGCCTTCTATATCTGCGCCAATAGTGTCTTTGACCCGAAACAGGTTTTTCAATTATGCGTTTCTTATGCAAAATCTATTTAGCCCGTCTCTGTGCTTTGCTACGCGGCGTCTATAGTAATCAGAATTTTGCTGATTGTCTCTGGAGATGTCGAGGTGAATCCAAGCCCATTCACTCAGGAACAGGTGCACAAAATGCGGGAGGTAATAGAAATACTGCCGAGCATCGAAATGACGCAAGAATCACTAATTACAGATGTTACGACCATCAAACGAATGCAGATAAGGGCACAATAAAAGATTACGTCACTTTCCGTGACGCTTGTCCCTCAAAAATGACGCTGCTTGATTAAAAACACTTGAAACTGGACTAAAAATGAAAACCATGACGACTGCACTTGCTGGACAGTTGGGATAATTAGCCACCAGTCACGATGATTTTGAAATCGCTCCCGGAGAAACAACTTAATCTTTTACAGCGTCGCCGTGGCAACAAGCGAGACGTTGGAAGTGTCGAAAGTAAAAGATTGCGCAAGTATGCGACGAACTGCTCGGAGCACACATGTTAAACGTGTCATCGTCTCGGCCGGTTACAAACAGGAAAAAGGAGGCCAATCATTGTGAATCTTGCATCCTTCAAGATAACACAAAGAATACTGTCTCAAGCCTTCAAGTACAGGCGTAGGGAAGTGGCAGTTGTACAGGACTTCTCCGATAACGTCCGTCACGAAAAAGGAAACTTCTTGAATTTTCCAAATCCCAAAAAGCTAAATATTACCTTCGTTTTACCAAAGTGGTTATCGGTCAGAAAGTTTACTATGTGTACCCAACATATATGTGTTGGGTACACAAAGAAAAAGCTGCATATCAATCAGCCCGGCATCCCGTGAATTCTGTATTCAAGAGGACCGAACCAGTAAACGAACATGATGTATTAATTCTGAACTGCAGCAGTATTAAAGTTGATGACTTCGCAGAACTACTAGATTTGACTAGGCCTAGTATTGTAATCAGTACAAATTGTTGACTTGATGACGCGGAAGTGTTTCCGACTGATTATGTTGCTTATTGAACGGACAGGAACAGAGATGGTGTTGCCGAATTCCCGTTGATTCAGTGCAGACTACAAAGGCATCATCATGCATTAATTTTTTGGAATGTTCATTTGAATATGTCTGGTGTAGACTGTCCATGCGGGATGGTAAATATCTTGCGCTCGGTTCCTTTTATAGACCACCTGCGTCTAGAGACGAATGTTTCCAAATTTTATCAAGCACCCTATCCTCAATTCCGTACGACTATCTTGCTTTCGGAGGGGATTTAAATTTTCTAGACATACGCTTGGACGAGACGATTATGGTTACCTTGAACGCACCTGTGCAGTATACGATTATTGTGAACATTGCTTCAAGTTTCGCTCTACATCAGCATGTTACATTTCATACGCGCTTAGATTCTAGGAGAAATAGTACCTTGGATATAATACTCATCTATGATAGTTCTACTGCATCATCCGTTTCCACCCTTCCTGTCATTAGCAACCATGTGAAAATAATCAGGGAAATAAAATGCGCGCAGAAACGAACGGCAAGTATGCCCCTGAGGGAAAGACTTTTTTACAATAAAGTTAACTGCGCAAGCATAGCTGACGATCGTTTTAGTTTTTGTTCGTTCATTTAAAGAAACCTGTATCGGTTTTGATGTCAATACGTTATGAAATAAGTTCAAGACCAAGTTCAAGGCACTTATTGATCCTGGTTTTTTGGGAGGTCTAAAGGAGCTCACATCACTTCTTAAGAGTAAAGTGTATTACTTTAAAAATATATATCACATTTCCCTCGGTGATAGGCTAAAACGAAAACCAAAGAAATACTGGAGGTCCGTGAAAACAATAGAAAACGACGTGACAGGAATTCCTCCTCTCTCCGATTCGGCTCGGATAGTAGATAACAATAATGACAAAAAGGACGTTTTTAGTAGTTATTTTGAATCTTTATTTTCGTCACATATAGTAGGTGTCCCTTCCCCCGTTTCTACAACCTTAGAAGATAGCCTGCCTGACTTTGAAATAAGCCAAGACGGGATTCTGAAACTGATAAGTTTATTGAATGAGAACAAAGCTACCGGGCTGGACGGAATACCATGCCGTGTATAAAGAGTGTTCTGGAATGTTGTCATATTCCTTGCACGTGTTATTTGATAGTTTTTTGTCCTCTGGCAACCTGCCCAAAGGATGAAAAACAGCCCATGTTGTGCGGGCTTGCAAAGGCGGGAAAAGAAACAGAGTAGAAAATTATAGACCTATTTCCTTACTGTATGTATGCTAAAAAATATTGGAAAACAGAGTTTACAGTAACCTCGAAAACACGTTGACAGAAATATTTTTTATCCCCTATAAGCACGGATTTAGAAGTGGCTTTCCATATGATACTCTAATAGTACAATTCTATCACGACGTCGCTTATTCGTTTGATAAAAGTGTACAGTTAGACTACATCTTTCTGGACTTCCAGAAAACGTTTCACATGGTTCCTCAAAAATTAATTTTGCAGAAGGTGAAATCATAGAACGTTCCAGACGTCGTTGTTAACTGGCTGGCTTACCGACTATTTAAACATAGAGAACAAGCAGTATTGATTAACGGAGTAAGGTCAACTTGCTTAAATGTAACGTCGGGCGTCTCCCAGGGATCCGTGTGAGGACCGTTCTTATTTTTAATATTTATAAAGTATATTTCTGTAGAAATTAGATAAAACATTCAAATATATGCTGACGGCTGTGTTCTATACAGTAGCATCAAGTTGGGTGCAGATTGCCTGGTGTTGCAAGAAGACATTGATCCCATTTCAAGATAGTGTGCGCAATGAAAAATGAAGTTAAATATTAGCAAATGTAACCTGATGACTTTCACTAGGAAACGTCATTTAGCTAATTTTTCGTACACGATTAGCCATGTCCCGCTAGAAGGTTGAAGCAGTAAACTATCTCGGCGTCCACTTCACCCGCAGTCTGCCTTGCAGCTCACACAGACTTCCTCAAGGCTAAAGCAAACCGCATGATAATATTTTTCTTAAGACTGAACTTCAACGAATATCGCCGGAATGTAAAACAACCGCGGATTATTTTAACGTAAGACCAATCTTACGCCAGTGTTTTGTGGGACGCAAAAGTGCTCTGTCTCCCAAACAAACTGGAGCAAGTTCAGGGCAGAGCAGCTTGATTTGTACAAAAAAATATAAATACAGAGGAAGTGTTACTGCTCTTAAAAACCGTATAGAATGCAAACCACTGTGCTCAAGAAGAAGACGACTGCGCTTGAAGTTTCTTCATGCAACCACCTTATTTCGACTCTCGAAGATTGGACCACTTTAAGAAAATAAGAAGATACACAACCCAAAGCAATATTTTTAAATATTCATTTTTTCGTGACGCCATAAAAGAGTGAAATGAACTATCTGACCAAACTGTGTTCATAGTGTCCGAGTGTCCTTTTTTTTACGACAGACTATCGCGCGATAGTTGGGCAGGCTGTCATGACTGAAGAGAATTTAACATCTCCCCTACGTTTACCTTTTCTTGTGGAAATCTTGTCGAGTTCTTTGGGTAACACTGTATTGCACTGTTTTGCGCAGTTGTGAGTGTTTTTTTTCTCGTAATAATATTGATTGCTCATCATCTTTTTTCTATTGTTGAAGATGTGAGTGGAGGTGCTCGTGCCCCCTTTTCGTGACACTAACGTGTTTATTATTATTATTTTTTCCTGATACTGTGCAGTGTATATTTCTCTGTGAGTTTGCGTCTTTTGCTTAATTGTGCGTTGTGTACGCAAATACCATGTCACCTTTACGCAAATGTTTTCGGCGTAAAGAGTCATGCCCCTTGCTATAATGCCTCTGGCACTGCGGGGTAAACTTAAAAATGAAATAAATACATCTTAGCGATTGGACCACTGCCTGCTCCACGGATTGTATGCGGAAGGTAATTTTATCGCGTATATGTTTTCTTTCATTTGTGCTATGTCACAGCATTATTATTACTGGCGGCGTCACAAGGCCTTCATGGGAAGGGCACCTTAACCTTTTGCGGCGCTACGACTTTCTTGAGCTAAAGTGAATATCAGGGTCGCTATCATCACTGATGTGATATTTAAAAAAGTGAAATTATTATGCTGCTTTTCAACATCCACATCGTCTCTGATAAATACACCAAGTTGGATCTGAAGGGTTGGGCCCCTTACTCTTAGGAACTAATTCAATGTTTCTAACCTAAACTCAACACGACACACTTCTGAAGAATACGCATACAGATATTTCTGTGCATGAGCCTTACGCGCGGGGTCACACCACTTATGCGTCATACACAAGACAGTCTGCATAGAGATTTGAACACGAGTCACCGCGAGCTCCGTGCTACGAGTACCGCATGACAATGAGTTCCAGTGAGAAACTTGGTCTCCGCTGTCACGAAAGGAACGCGTTAACTGCTCCGTGACGTGGCCGACGTGGCGACACGGGCATCGCTGATCGGTTCCAGGGGCGAAGCTTCGCCCTGGAACCAATCATCGCCAGGCGGAGAAAGTGCCTTCACTACTTTGCATGAAATAGAGAAGAGGGGAGAAGCAGTTTCTACTTCGTGTAGTCGAAAGTAAGGGTGAAGGCAGAGCACTATTGTAACTTTGTTTCACGAAGCCTCATTGTGCGTCTATGGTGGGACGAGGCAATCATTGCTTACCTGATTTACCACGTGACTGATCACATACTGAGAGACTTGGCATGAACACCACACTTCTCAAACGAATGAATGCTTCTTTGAAGGCGACGTTTCTGTAGGCACCCTTCATTTGATAACGATAGCAGAGAAGTGGACGAAGTCCGGTGAGGCAACTCGGTGGTGACGTCACTCGAGCATGTGGTGAGCACGGCATTTTCACGCCGTCTCTCAAAATACATTTCGAGTTAATCTCACACCACCTCGAGTTTGCTACAAAAATTGACAAACAAAGAAGCGGCGCCGACAAACCTTCCTCCGGTATCCAGGGGCACTTCGTCTACACGCTCTGCTCGACCAAGTACGGAAACGTTGAACACTCGTCGGCGAACCACGCGAAATCTCACGTCATCACAGAAAAACTACAGCGCACAAAAAGCGAATACCGGCATAAATTTACGACGGGAGAGACTTGACCCGGAGCAGAAAATAACTGTGATAAGGCGGCAACTGCCCGCCCGGCCAATTCCGGGCTCGGCAACAACGGCATTGCCAGAATCGGAGAGAGGGTTCGTAGGTCAACCACGCAAAGAGCACGCGATCACCGTGGGGAAGGAAGCGCGCTTTGTGATTGCCCTCTCTGCCTCAAAACGGGCGAATACACTATACGGGCACCCGTAAAAGTTCAATTGTTTTAACTCCAAATACTGGTATCGGAACAAGTAAAAACGGAGCGGTTACGTCCGAGTAGGATTCCTGCATGTATACGTCTTCCTCAAAACGACTCCGAAATACGTGTCGGTTGGGACCGCGCTTTATTCGCAGCAGAGTTCGTAATGGGCGGATGAGTCTTTTCCTATCTTGAAACACGAGGAGGCAACGGCCGCCACCTGAGCCATATGGGTACTGTTCGTCCGATAATGCCTCCACAGAGTACGTTTAAACTGCCCTTCGTGAGAAATACTTATGGAATATTTCTACTGATTTATGGTCGCTGCCGGGTAGACCGGGATACACGTCGCAGGAGAGTATCAGTGTGATATCCGTGACGAAAGTCAAGGTCTATGAATACTGGGGCTTCGCACTCGACTTGTTGGTGGGGTGAATGGCACACTTTGTTCATAGCAACAGCCGAGGTAGATGTAATGGGATATTGTCAGTGTTGTCAGTGGCGGATGGTTCTTGATGGCTCCTCCAGACAATGTGGGAGGTGAAGTCTGCAAGGAAGACGACGTCCCTGCAAGATGCATATCTCACGCGGGAGAGGGAGGCGTCCAAGAGAGTGTTAGATAGTTCGTGGCCACTGGGTGGGCGAAACACAAAAGTCAAAAGGGTGGTTCCTCGCGGAAGGAATACCTCGATGAAGACATCCTAAAGAACTGTGGACTCGCCGCAAGGGCAGACCTCGAGTCACTTGAGGTCGCCCTTGCGGCGTACCAAGATACCGGCCGGTTTAGATATGAGGACGCCAGCCTCGTTTTCTGTGCCGATCTCTCCAGAAGAGTGTGCAGAAAGAGGCGAAAAGTTAAGAATCGTGTACCCTGGGTTCGAGAAAGGTTTCGAACCCAGGGACCTCGGTCAGGTGTTTTAATACACCTTTTGTCCCTGCCACCCCAAAATAAAATGGCAAATAAATACAAATAAATACAATTAGAGCACTGTTGCGGAACTTGTCAAAGACGTGGCCACGGCCTGTAGGTCGAGAATATTATTCTTGGCGCTACGGCAATTTCTGTAGAATAGCGTGAAAACCTCGTTGACAACTAACGCGTGGGTAGGTCGGTCGGCGCTGAACAGATCAAGTTGCCCGGCACCGGATGCGGTTCCGTATTGCCGTTTGTTCAGGGAGTAGAAACAAGGGAGCAAACGCAGGGTCCTAATCGGCTCATTTGAACGTCCCGCTCTTTAGCGATCGTTGTTTGTTGTCTGACAGAAGAAAACAGCTCTCACCGACGACGGCGGCATCACTGGGTCGTGTGTTAACACCCGACTCCCCTCGCTCAGCGGCGACAGTTTGCGACGGCACATTACAAGGCGACACAAGTGGTGATGCTGAACGATAGATGTTTGGCGGTGAACCAAAGGCTCACTGGAGGGGCGTGTCAACCCACCCGGCGCCCTTCATTCCTCCCGCTTCGCGGCGGCAGTGTGCGCGGGCACATTACAAGGCGACGCGATGCGGCACAGCGCGCGATAAATATTTCGCCATAAACAAACGGCGGCTAGTTTTCGCGGCCACCACCAACCCCTAACAACGCGTGGTTGAGTACTAAAAGAGTCTCGCCTAATCCGCGTCGGTTCTAGATAGGGCAGCAAGCAGCCCGCCCAAGCAAGCCGCCAGCCACCAAGCGCGAATCTCTCGAGGCGGCCTTTTTATATGCGAGGCGTCATCTGTGTACATACGTGTTAAACACTCGCGCGGGTTTTAACCCGCCGGCGGCGCACGCATTTGTGACGTGCGTCAAAAAAGGCCAATCAGGGGCTCGGGATCCACTCCATGGTTTTACTCCGTGAGGAACCAGCTAAACGCGATCCGGTCTCTGCATTCATGACCAAAGCGGCAGGTGCTGCACCGACGTTAATATCGTCCGAAAACTGTGGCAGCGCGAAAACCAGGCAGAGCCACGGGTCTTCGCAAAAGCCAAACTGGTGGTGTAGGGCAAACCACATGTGCATGCAGCCGTGGTGGAACCGTCCGGTGCAGGAGTCGCAGCGGAGTGTAGCCTCGTTGTCCCGCATTCGCTTCGTGCAGCAAGCGCAGATAAGGTGCAGAAGACAGGGATTTGACGCGACGTCACAGACGAGCACGATAAATCAGCTGATGTGGTACCGCCGAAAGTGTCTAATGAGGACGGTTATGGCGGATCGACGACGTACCTGGGCAGCCAGCATAGCACCAACGGCTGGACAGCTGGAAAGGGACTGGGCAAAGCCGGTCGGACCATTGGGTGAGCTGCCGCGAAAATGGGCGCCGGAGCACTAAGAATCGCCATGAGCCTCGAGGCCGGTAAGGGTGTTGGTTCGCAGTCTGGGCCCGGAGCATGACGAAAATCTGAAGTAAGCGGAGCCCCAAAAATATGCGTGCGTCCTACATCTTGAGGCAGCGGCAGCGCGTAGTAGTTAATGACAAAGTTGTGCCAGCGTTTTTAACAGTCGATTTGCTTGTATCTGAATGAAATAATCATAACCGTCTTGCTTTAAAGTTTCTTGAACTCATCAGTTTGATTTCTTCCCAATGGGTCCTATATTAATACTACGTATTCTAACGTTTCTTCATTGTACGCTTTGTGAGCTTCCAACATGCATTTAGGTAAACTACGCTTCATAATCTCTTTTCATCTAAATATTATTTCTTACACTACCGATAATTTAATTAATACTAATAGTAACATTAATACATAATAAGAATCGTTATTTTCAATGTGCTTATGTGCTTGATCTATTAATGGGCTTGATATAAACGAAGTACTCTGCAACAGTGACCTCCAATTGTTTAGGACAGTGAATTTTGCTATGACCAGCTGTCTCGATTTTACACAACAAAAGTTTCATATTTTTTTGTTTTTAGTTTCTTTAAAAATATCAATAGTGTCTTCGAGATACTAATTCTGAATTTAGATGTTGCGCTCGAATCCTGGGTAAACCTGAAAGTCACACTTATTCTTGCTTGCTCCACATTCATAGTGATGTTATAGTAAATTACACGGTCATATACAAATAAATGTGTAGTATCAGCATTATGAACCACTTCAATCAGATCGACGTGCAAAAAGTTTAAGAAAGCTACTGCCAATCATAATGTCCGCCGGAATCTCTTAATAATTATCATGTGTGTACCCACCTTTATTGTTTTGTTTTGTGGAAGCAGACCATTAAAACACTTTAAGCTCAATAATTACAATCAAGAATCAAGAATCAGAATCATTTTAATAGGTGTCAAGGAACGACCATGAGGTATTAGTACTGGCACACCGAAACTTACACACTACAATAAAAGTTAAAAAAAGTAAACATAAAAATAAATCATTGCGTAAAATATATGATACAAATCACGCATTCTGACAGAAATATACGACCTACACAACAAGCAAAGAGCGGAACACAGGGTCCAAACGCAGAGTAGAAAACTGCCACAGAAACGAATATACCTTATTAAAATTATATATAATAAAATCACAATCACGACAGGT
This sequence comes from Ixodes ricinus, assembly GCA_037355805.1. Taxonomy (NCBI): domain Eukaryota; kingdom Metazoa; phylum Arthropoda; class Arachnida; order Ixodida; family Ixodidae; genus Ixodes; species Ixodes ricinus. The sequence continues at coordinate 5,661 of JAZHYW010054334.1, read as the reverse complement.
TCAGGGAAACTCATACAAAAGCTATGTGAGATATGGCAGATTCAATTGCATAAAAAATATCAGATGACTTGCAATGCTATTATATGTACTACACATACGAAATATGGGGTCCAGGATATTTAACGTCCGAGGAGAGTAAAAGGAGGTTGTCAAACGGGTCGCTGTCTGAGGAACTCGTAAAGATATCTGTGAGTGCAGTTCTGAACATTCCACCATGCCATGAAGGACCTTAAAAAGAAAAACAGATCTGCCTTTTCACGACGGTGATATAAGCTGTATATGTGGAGGACGCCCAATACACTGTTACTCTCTGATAGAGTTGTTTCATCGCGCAAATATCGATATCGATAAATAGATAAAAAAATTGCACTCGGGTCAGCCTTAGGAGGGTAGTTTTATAACTACCATTGTATTCAGGAGATGGTAGTTCGAGTTGAGACCTTGTCAAAGAGCGGTACAGGATTACAAACATTGCGGGTGTTTCTAAATACTCTAGTCGTTCGACAGACAACACTCAGCGCGCGCAAGGCGCAGGTACTTATACGAGCCGCATGGCTATCAAATTTCAAGGAGTCAAAAAGCACTCCCAAGTCCCGCACTTCACTAGCATGGCACAATAGGTTTGAGTGAACACTGTAGGGGAAATACGTTGTTTGCGTTTTGCTATTTAGTAAAAGACCGTTGAGTGAACCTCATTTGCTAGGTGAGTTTATGTCCTCTTGTAGAAACTTGTAATCTGAGATTGTTCTAATATACTTAAATATCTTAATATCATCAGCATATTGAAAAAGAAGAGTTTATAGTCTGTTCACACACGTAGTTCACAAATATAAAAAAAACAAGCGGGCCAAAAACTGAGCCCTGAGGTACCCCAGACGTGGCGAAGTACGTAATACGCGCCGTTTGCACGAGCAACACATGTTCTATTAGACAAATAATTCTGAAAATAGTCGCATAGCCCTCCACAGACACTAATACCAGAAAGTTTTGATAAAAGAATGCCATGGTCAACCACATCAAAGGCCTTACTCAGATCAAAGTAGACTACGCCAAGCTGGCCACTGTGGCCCACAACTTTAGCTGCAATGGACATCAAATGAAATCAAATTTGTTCTTGTCAAGCGTCCCGATACAAATCCGTGTTGGTTGGAACTTAATACATTTTTAAACGAATGGACAATGTTTTGTGGACTACCAATTCGAAAGGCTTCGAAAATGTACATAGCAGAGAAACTGGCCTGTAGTTTGACGCAGTGGCATGACTTCCAGAGTTGTAGACTGAGGCAACGACTGACTTTCTCCGCATATCAGGAAACGCTCCTGCTGTTAGGGAGTTTTTCAAATATCATAGAGGATTAATGTGAAAATTTCGTGAAATGATTTTACAAGTGTTGCTGGAATACCGTTGTGACTTGAGGACATCGTAGGCCTCGGTTTTCTAATGCATTCCTGAACCATTCCCTCATCCACAGGCATGGATGAAATGGATCCGATCACACCAGGGGATGGTGGCTGTTGATACCCGCACCCATTCGTGTTTATATAAAGAACTGAAATGACACGAGAATATATCGCGCGTCACTTCTAATAATTTTAAAAATAATATTAATCTAATGCTCACAAGAAAGAAGACACGATAATACATAATAGGAAACATATACAATAATTAAATTAGTGAGTAAAGAGCGAATCCCTCAAAAGGCGGTGGAACTCGGATGCCGACGCACATGTGTAAAGATCCGGAGCTGAGATATTGTTATAAGGCCACTGAATCCTATGAAGGAGCGAAATGTTCCATGGTATAACGAATATAAAAAAAAAACTGTATTAGAGCGATACTTTACACAAAAATTATCTTTACGCAGGAGCTGAGCCGAGACCAACTATTTACAACCTTATGTTGAGAGTCAGCGACAGGAAGTCGTGAGCCTTCCTTCTCTTGGACAATAGTAAAAGAAAATGTTCTTCTTGAAGATATTCAGTCATAATAAATACGCCGTTCTAAATACCTGCCATAGACTCTAGTGATTTATTTTATTTCTGATCGTGTTTAATAGTTATGGTTTGTAGTTTTTTTAGCAAATTCCATCTTACGGATGCAAATTGATGTAATGAAAACACTAGAGTTGAACAAAAAATGATCTAGCTAAAGGATCCCTAAAATAAATAAAGCATAACAGTTTTACTACATATTTTCTATGTTTATAAAAATAATACTAACAAAAGATAATCACCGAAACATAGTTTAATTCATATTTAATAATACATACTCAAGCACGTGGCAATATATGTTTTATTAAGTGCCAATATTTTTTATGGCCGTCTTCCGATCTTCAAATCCCACCTTGATTATCCCGGAAAATTTCAACATATTAAATATGCTGGCAAATATTAACATGTTTTAATCGCTTTATATAATATATACGTAGTTCTTCAACATATCGAATGAGATTTCCTTTTTAAATCTGCGGCTCTTCGCTTCATACTACCAAGCCTTTAGATCCTAAGCATATGAAAACAGCCACTATGATAAAGTAGGTTGCAAAGAGTTTCGTACGAACCGCTGTTCCTGTGTGAGGGGCGTGCCGACTGAAGTCAGAAGTGACGTACCATGCTTATTTCGAGTTTTAACGCGTATCTAAAACTTGGAGAACGTTGGCGACGATTCGTAGGGCGCGCAAAGAGGAATCGCGGGGCCAACACAGGGGGCCACGAGGTGCCCATGGATCGAGAACGGTACAGTTCAGCCATAGACGCGTAAGCCGCCAAACATAAGCTAGTAATAAATTGTTTCGTTATGAGTCTACCTCCTTCTTCAAAAGTGAGGCGAATGAGAACACCAAAAATAATAAATCCAAAATAATCTGGCATACATTAAAAACATTATTTGTCAGCAGCGTCACTATTAGCTGGTGTCATTTACTGACTATGTGACGTCAACGTTTCCCACTAGTGCGTCTTGATATATATATATTATTTTTTGTTTCATTTTCGACACGCAATACTGTAGGTAAACTTCAATTAAAATATATCATTTGGAACCATATGCATTCCTTGAAAAAAGTTATCAGTTTTATCATTTCGAGATGACAACCGCTACTTTATAGAGGGTGTTTAGTATTAATTCTATTAAATATAAAAAACTGGGTGAGAGTTCATGGAGTGCTGTCTTCTCCGTGTATTTTTAGGTTTAAGGTGCAATAAATGGGTCAGTAATGGTCATTGTGAGTTGGTTAATTACTTCAAATCTGTTAATGGTACTTTAAATTTTTGGTTTAGGGTTTATGGGTATTCTATACACGATATCATAGGTATTCACTAAACAAATTTCGCGCTTTTTCTTCTGATTTAAAAAGTTCGCCAAAGATATGCGCCGAGAAGGTGTGGTCCATATGCGCCGATAAACTGAAGAAGATATTGTCAGGATAATGTGGGAAATCATAACGTCAAGGCTCTGAGTGGAGATATTAGCGGGTGGATATAAACCCGGCTGCCACTTGCCTCCACTGCATTCGCCGAACGCGTTAGAATTCCAATGGACAAACACAGGACCCCGGCGTTCCGCGTTCTACGCGTTCAACGAGTGCGGTGGAGACCAAGGCAGCTAGCCTTGAATCTACCCACTAATGCCATCCAACCAGAGCTCGGCCTTCTGACGTCCCCGCGATCTCTCGTCTACTTCTCTCTCAGTTTCTTGGCGCATTTGATCTGTACTGACGTAATTGCTTCAATGATGCCGTCCCTATCTCGGCAGCGTGCACTTGGTAGTAAGTGTGCCGAGGACGGAATGACGGCATGACAGACCAATTACATCATTCGTCGAAGCGTCATCGTGAGCAGGATTTTCGGCGCTCATCTTGAGCGCAGTTTCAAATTCGTTGTAAAAACGCAAAGATTAATGAATTATTCTCTAAAAAAGAGTGTAACTTTTTCGAGGAAGGTTCATTTCAATTTGGCCTGGCGTCCAACAGTAATTGCTGCATGACCTTAAGCAATTGTACCGTCGCCATAGTAACCTCAATAATTAAGAAAAGTACTAAAGCCGTTTTCGGTGATTAGTTGACTTATCGCGGCGTATTATTCCCTCATCTGATGTACGCCGATTCTGACTAAGTACATGGTCGTGACGGTCCTCGTCTAGCACCGCATGCCATTTCAAAAAACATGTTTTGTTTCAAAATAAAAAAGAAAATTGTGTAGCCAGATTTGCACAGTCCTGTAATGCATTCTTACGCATGCCGCTAACAACAGCCCGACTAAACATTTTTCTATTTCCCGTTAAGTGGCGAACGTTCGGGCACCACCAACAAGGATTACGAAGGAAGTTCTTACTACTTTGCTGTAGCAAGAACGTATAACCTTAGTGCGCCTTCAGAATACGCATCAGAAACCAGATAGCCTGATGACGTCGCCCATTGACCACCCTGATGCCTGACAATACCGGTTCCATATTTCCAGTTTTTACCTTCCGGCGTTGTCTTCAGGATTCCGGTTAACGCCATGGCGTCATCACGCCTGATTTCGAGAATGCCCAGCACGCGCGCTTTGTTCGGTGATAAGGCATAGTTCGAGAGCGGAGAGATCGCGATGGTGATCGCACTTTGCTTTTTTATTTTCGCAGACATCGCCTGATTACGTTAACGGTGAATGGCAACGTCGCCAGATGCCCCAGACAGCAAAGAACGACGAACAACGCCGCAGAGTTGGCGACATATCGCTTCGCCATCACGGCATCAACCGGCAAGACGGTATTGCTCTTCACGCCTTAATTCATCAACTCTTCAGTTCGATTCATCTTATCTGTACATCTTCGATTGCTGCTGAAAAATGAAAAGGATCCAAATTCATTCGACAAAGCCAAAACTCATTTTGTTAGAAATTGACGAAATTTCTGTTCGGTTAACCACAACCCGCTGACATTCTCCGGACTCGAATGCATTTTGCTCCGATTGAAGCAGGTGCGGCAGCCATTTTCTAGAAAAATTTTGTAATTCCAATTCATTGCAAACATAAACGTGCACTATTCAAAAGAAATTCCAACTGCTTCCTTAATTTCATGCACTTTTATGAGGCGGTGTTTTAAACAAGTTTAATGCATTTATCCACAATTTCGGCATAGGTTTGCTTTGACGTTCGAACGTGGTTCATCAATTGTGCGCCTGCGACCACTCTTTGAATTCAAAAGCTAAACTAATGCGGCGGAAAATGAAGGTGATGATTCCCGAAGAGCCCCATTCAATTCGAATTGACATCGGTCGCAGTTTCTTCCTCCAAATAAAAATACCGCAATATTTGCTGGGATCAGCTTCTGTGTTTATTTTTTTCCACTTGAAAACGTCCATGATTGCTTGATCTGTAGGTTAAAGCTTTCAGTCTTTGAGATATTAATGGAGCACAGTAGTCATTCATATGAAACCCAGTGCCAATATACTGCGACATAAGGTATTGTTGAACAAATGCTTCCCTAGCGTCGTTTCTCTGAAACTTTTCTAATCTAACCTTATTTGTATTGTATGCTACAAAGGATAGTAGCGCTTGTGTGATTTTAATCACGTGCAATATGCCGCGTAAAATTTACGTTAAAAACACTGCAACTAAATTTGATTGAAGTTTAAACACATAATTTGAGATAGTATTTGTAAGTATGTGCAGATGCGTGTT